>JAVTVY010049918.1:0-24189 GCA_036873755.1 Hanleya hanleyi | reverse complement strand
ACATGACAAGAACTTCAAGACCCTGTACGCCATATTTGGACAAGAATAACGCCTCAATCGCTCAAATATGCCCTTGTGCACCTCCAAATTGCCCGCTCTCGCTACTACTCCTCCACTGCGCATGCACGCAAAGGGCTTCAATATGACAACCTACACGCTATTTGGTCCAAGAATGGCACCTCAATCGCTCAAACACCTCCCCTGCGTACTTCCAAAAGGCCCTCTTTCGCTTCTACTCTTCGATGACGTCATTTCCGCTCGAAACCAAGCCAGTCGTCCTGTACATGCAAAGCCCTTCGAAATGACACAATGCACAGCCGATATAGACCGATTAGGGCTCCCCTAGACCCATTTGATGGGGATTTCTCCCAGTTTTGGGTGTAAATTAAATCCGCAATTTCCAGTTTTGCACCTACCCGCCAGTTACGTGACCGACATAGACGATCACGTTGACACCCTGTACTACCCCTTGGCCCACCTCACCCCATTTGACTAGGATTTTCCGCATGTTTGATTGTAAAATCCATTTTCCCGGAACTTATATTTTCAGAATAAACCCTAGTTTTGCATCTACCCCACTCATCACGTGATCGGCCTGGATGAGCGCTCGAAACAAAGCCAGTCGTCCTTCGAAATGACACAATGCACAGCCGCAATGATTGCATTACGAGGCGAAATGCACAGCCGATATAGACCGATTAGGGCTCACCCAGGATCAGTTGGAGTAAGCCGTGTCTGGTTTGATTTCTCCACATATGGCCCCAAATTGATTCGAAAAACGATCAAACGATCGATGGTTTCTCGGAACGTATATGTCCGGAGTCGACACTGGGAACTTGACAGTCGAGCAACATGTATACACGGAGTTGACAGGATAAGGGTTAAGAGAAGTTAGCAGCCATATGTCACATTAATTTCCTGTTCAGTGTGTCTTTTCACAATAAAATTATGAAACACTACCAGCAGTTCCAACTGAGGCGGGTTGTGTGCTTGTTAATCATATTATAATCATACAGCTACATTAAAAGCTACATGTGAGTCGGTTTAACTAATAATCCGATATTTTTCACAGTACTTGATCAAACAAACTGGGCCCTGCTGATTGTTTTAGTGGAGTGTGGTTTAATCAGGCTGAACTGCCACCCACCATGTTTTATAACAACAACAACGATGACCTTTGATTGCCCAATTTGTTGACAAAGCAGCTCTTATTATGCTTGTACAAACGAGTAAAAATAAGACTTGATGACTATACTTACCTAAACTACCAAAGACGTCTCCATCAATGAGAAAATCTGACGAAACGAGGCGAAATACACTACCCGCCTTCCCTCCTGCACATGTTTAGTTTAGCAGACAGCCTAACCGGAACAGACCGGAGTGCAGTGGGCACCAGAGCCACCTTGCGGCCGAGGCCGGCTTTAGCTATAGCGCAAAAGACCCATTATCTCGTACGACGTTATATTATCACCCTACCTTTCTTACATCATTGCGTCACGACATTGCTGTGTTAGGACAGGCACTGGGGGGTACTTAACTGCGTTACCACGGCGGTTATCTCTCATTCATATAGGTGAAAATCAGGACATGATGATATGCATATGAAGGAAACCCACACAACTCTACCTTGTTAATCAGGGTATTCATGAATGGGAACACCGTACAGTTGATGGGTAAAACAAGTATATTATCAGAAATATACATGTAATTCATTTACATATTGTAATGGTCAACTTATTTTAGTTATATTTTAATCATAGTTGTGCTTATTCCACCGTAAGCACCAATACCCAGTACACACTCGAATGTTGATAACCAGAGGGGATTGATCACGACATACAAGCGAGAGGATATATCTGCGGCCTCCTGCACTCTGGTTTGAAAGCGATATGGCAATTCTCAATGCGGGGACGGTCAATTGATCGACAAGAGAGGATGAGACGGGTCGGCGTATAATATGCGTAGATAGTTTAATTCACTAATATCAAGAAGTGCATCGAATGTAGTGTTTGGAAATAGCCGTTCGTCAAACCTATAATGAAGGAGTATAGCAAAGATATTGAGAGGAAACGTCAGAATTTCAGCCAAGGCTAGGATGATGATGATGAATCTCGTGAAATGGCTAAGGAAGATAATATCCCGATAATGGGAAAGAGACTGCATCAAATGTAACACGATCTGGTGATGAAATGACACATGCTGCGATAGACCTTTGAGATAGACCCTGGATACTCGAAAATTCTAGAGCTTACTGGATCGTGGTAGTTACTGTGAAATTATCAGATTTACATGAAATAAATATATATTTATGATAAGATACCCCAATCAACTGTACTCAATTTAGCAGTCGTGAATAAACTTATTAACAATGCAGTCCAATGTTGCTTCGTGTTTGTTTCCTTCCTATGTGTCTGCATATCATCATATCCTGGGGTCATAAGTGGATCTTTATATACATGTAATAAGTAATAGAAGCCACTGCCCACAGGCAGAGAAAGTATTTTATGGTAAGTAAAGGAAGGAAGCCAACTGGGCCTGTGGGAATTGATTTGAGCGTAACTCAGGGATCCCGGTATTCTACAGTAACTGGAGTGGGTTATTGTCTAAGTAACTGATCCTAAATAATTAACTGGATCCTTGCCTCAAAACTGTCATTTTATTATCTACTGACGTAATACCCCAGTGGATGATATTTTTAAAAATTTCTGTAAACACTACACCACACGTCCCAGTTGAAGGATAGTGAATATCAACATTTGCCTACGAAGTAGGCTACAGATCGCAAATTGTCTGGTAATGAGTCAGTGAGTCAGTCCATCCGAGTCCTTTCGTCGGCAAAATAAGGAGAACCATTGACATCAGAACCTTGATTTTTGGCATGAACGTGCATTAGGGCATTGTTACCAGCAAGTTGTGAGCTGACCGAATTCTGATGAAAATTTGATTTATAATTATTTTTTTTATTATTTATTGACAGCTCAGCGAGTGCACTGTCATGCCCATTGGGAACCCTTGGCTGTATGTTTCACTGTATACATTGTATATAACACAGTACAAAACGTGATGGGATAATGAAATAGGAAATGCTAATTTTCCATCATTTGTTAGTGCATTCTTAATACACACAATTCAGTATATTGTTATAGATATATGTAAACTGTGGCCTTTAACGTGTATCCTATTTCACATCCAAACATTTCATCACAGACCAAATCATGCAAGCTTCAAATTTAGGTCAAATTGCCACTGATGATGAAATATCCTACATCAACCAATTAAGTCAGCGGTGCAATAACCCAGCAGAACATAGAAAGATCTGGTATCATCCTTCAGATTAGCCTGTGAGCAACAATGATAAAATTTACTGAGGGTGAAACAAAGCCGTCCTGCAAGCCACCCAAGGAATTTATCAGCTTGTGTTGGGACATTTTGTTGGTATCATGTAAGTTGTTTAGTAGTTTACTCATTCAAATCTCCATACCATATTTTCTGTTATTCAACAGACAAATTTCTTACTGGTTTTAATTGTTTAAGTTTTACTGGGTTTCAACTGCTACAGATAGTAACATAGTACCGATACTGTAGAAATGGGTAGTGTGAATTTAATTATTCCATGTTTAGTACAATTTGTTCACATGAATGGTGGAATGTCTGGACTCTCAAATGAAAGTGTGTTATACATGTATAGCTCAAGCATGTCAGGTTTGAGGAACAAACATAGTTGCAATTAAGATATAACCAAAGAAATTTCATGACAATTATTGAATCTAAGTAGGCCCCTACCTAACAAAATTAGCTTAATAAAAAAGGCCTTCCTGGCGTAAATTGTTTTCTTTTGAGAGAGAATGGTATTTTCTGGGTTAAGAATTTCCTGTATAAAGATAGGTTGTTCAAGGAGGCTTTGTTTTGCCGCTGTTGTGTGCATTAAGGGTATGGAAACATGATATATGCACCCAGAGCCTTGATCTACAGCTGTATAAAACTCAACATCTGGCATTGACGGCATGTTTAAAGGGTCATAATTTATTTTCTTTGGCTAGAATTTAACTAGATAAAGTAACTTTGATTGTACTTCTTGAATATTGACTATATATCACACTGGGATATAATTTAAACAAAAACATTACATGTGTAATTATGTCTAAATTTTTGTTGTCATTTCAAATTTTGATTCCTTGATTAAGGGATACAGAATCACTGCCACGGAATGTGTTGGTGTGTCACAGAATCACTGCCACAGAGTGTGTTGGTGTGTCACAGATTCACATCAGCACAGTAACTGGTAAACTATTCATTCAATCCCATCATTTTTAATCTTCAACAAAATATTCAATACTGTTTTAATCGAAAATTTCTGGTGATTTTTGATGAAAATCTCTGGTGATTCTGACTTGGGCTGCATGTGCCCATCTTAATATAGGCAGGATTTCAACTTGGGGCGGGGGCGGGGGATTGCCAAGAGCTCAGTGCCTGTCCTAATGCCTACCTTACTTCGTAGGTCCTATGACGCATAGTCACACTGCCATGTAATTAATAGAGAAATTATATATGTCCTATGTTAGTGGCAACATCGTTTCCATAGGCAGAAAAGAAACCTCGTGATCACAGTTGCTTGTTTGTAGGATATTTGATGGAAGATAATGGAAATAAACATGACAAACGTCTGAGCTATATACTCCACGTACACATATTTATTGCACGAGTTTACAACTCTTGTGCCGGAACCTTATATTCAGGAGATGAATTAATGGAAATAATAAATAAAATTCAAATCTATTTTTTTTTCTCAGACTCAAAGTCATTCCCAATGATGTCAAGACAAACAAAATCCCAGTTACCCGAGATTTATTTTTATGTTCTACATCATACCTCCCTATGACATAGAAAATGAGTACTCTTAGAAAAGGATTTATTATATATTTGGCAGTGTGACTAACGTCACAGGACCTACGAAGTAGGGTAGGCATTAGGACTCCGACGTGCACTGATCTCTTCGAAATCCCTCCGGCCCAATTTGAAATCCTGCCTATATTACGATGCGCACAGCCCAAGTCAGAATCACCAGTGATTTTCATCAAAACTCACCAGCAATATTTATCAAAAGTAGGTCAGCTCAGAACTTGCTGGTAACAATCCCCTAATGCATCTTCGTGCCAAAAATCAAGGTTCTAATGTCAATGGTTCTCCTTATTTTGCCGACGAAAGGATTCGGATGGACTCACTCACTCACTGACTGATTGACTAGTGGACAATTTGCAGATGGTAGCCTACTTCGTAGGAATATTTATTAATTGTCAAAGTTATTGAAAAAATACGTAGGCATCTACCATCAAATATTTTACAAGTCCGGCAACTGTGCCTCTGGTGTTGCCAACTTTGAATGGAGCTCCGAGATGTAATATAAATATACGTCAAACAGGTAGGTTATCGGTTATAGATCTTTATTACTTGTCTTACATTCCTACTGCAGTTGATGTGCATAGTTGACTCACAAACTTCCTGCAAAATCTCTAACACACTACTCATTGGAGCCGTCTTCGCACCTGTAAAAGTCAAAATAAGACTCATTGAAAGTGATTCATTGAAACAGGCAAGACTTTCGCCATTAAAAGACTATTTGAGTCACTTTTCAAATAGCTAAAATTCATATATACTCGTCTTCCTCGTAGCTATCCCATGCCGGTAATACAAATGTGTATTTATCGCGCACTTACTTTAATAGCTTGTGCCCTGCCTGGCATGATTTTGTTGAGAGTGTGGTAAAAAGAATACAAATCAACCGAAATGGACGCCAAAAGCGTCACGTTTCAGCGAAAAGTTGGAACTTGCACACCATCACCGTCGTACGCTAGCGCAGGTACCTAGTGGATAATTAAAACATGTACTGATGCGCACATGTAGCTCAGTTATGTATTGGAGGACGCATCAACACTAAGGTTTGATCATCGACTGCTCTGGAGGTCTGCTTTGAAGTAAACTGGAATTTTTCTCTGACAAAAATACGATTTCGGCGTCCATTCACGTTGATTTATAGTCTGTATAAACTGATATTTTGTCAATCCAAAACCGTATTTTTCTTGTCACAAAGAAAATATTTTCTCTACTCACAAAAACAAGACACCTCAAACCAAAATCAAACTTGATAGTTTCAAATGATGAAACTTGCTAATATTCTGAGTAATAAAATAATGCCTCAAAAACACCAAAATAGGCCAGGGGGCACATTTTGATGAACCATAAATTCACTTTTATGCAATCATCGTAATTTTTCCCAGGCTATTGTTGTTTTTGCCGGTTTTGGAATTAAAAAAGGTGTTTTCGCATGTACACATCACACATCCTTCGTTTCGGGGAAACCAGACAATAGGAGAAGATGAGAGACCAGGCCCTGTATAGAGATATTGTAACATTGTGCCATATGATCTCATACCTTGTACCGTCGTGATATGACTGAAACAATGTTGAAAACGACGTTAAATCCTACTCACTCACTCATACCTTGTACTATTATAAGTTGGGTTGATGATTTACCATTAAATGACACCGAAACTATTTTATCACAGGCCAATCAATTGTGTCATTTTGCAATGGTCGTCTTGATGTCGGGTTAATTCTTCCAGTCTGTATATCCGACTGACTACCCAACAGCTGTTATCAAAAGAGGTGTTGTCTCAGGGTAGGAGGATTCCATGTAGGCCTAAACTTAACTTACACTACACCACAATTCAATCTGATTCCGTACCTCATTTTTCGTCCTTTATAATTGTGACACTGATCCATTTAAAAAAAAATTTGAGACAGAAAGAATAAATTGGTCGTCAACGGGATTCGAACCTACGACCCCAGGTTATCGCGCTTTTACCGACTAAGCTATATGACGGCCAATATATTAGACCCGTGGGTTGTCCTTGTGATGACCAACCTTCTCTCTTGGTGATGCAATGTGCGAAACTGGCTTTATAATGAAGAAATGATATTTTGTATGGCGTTTAGCCCGCCATTTTGGTTCGTGCTTCCTATTATCCTTCAGCCGCACGACGGATAATTTCTGACAGATTGCCTGGCTGATTGCCCCAGCCAGGCAATCTGTCAGAAATTATCCGTCGTTTGGCTGGGGCCTTTTTTACCTCTACTTTAGAGAGATGAAGGGCCTTACATTACACGACATGCCGTTTTTAACTGATGTTTTTGCATTTCGCGTTGCGTTGTAAACTAACAATTTAAGTCGGTGTGAGAGATGGACACAGACGCTCTGGAGAAAACAGAAATCGCTATCTAGACATGAGTGATGTCAACTGTCTTAACAAAGTTTATCGCCTAAAGATGTCCAGATGTAAGACATCTGGAATTGGCGATTACGCCTACTTGACTCGTATACCAGAGCAAACATTCCCAGCTCTTCCCAGGCAAATCGCGGAAGAGAATTTGATATGACTGGGTTAATACAGATGCTCTGATTGGAAATCGGTTCTATTAATTTTTTCCTTGACACAGGCTATATCGAACAAAAATATTGATACAGTAGAATCGACCTCATCGTATACTGCATAACTGAAAATTCTGTTTAATCGAAAGGGATGTGGGATCACAAATCCATCAGGTCTGGATTTAGGCTACCGGTATATGATTAAGAGGTTTCCACTGTAATAAACCCAATAGGCGAGATTACCGCTATTCCGCCTTTACTTAGCAAACTGAGGAGTACTCCTCACAAGCCGTGTACCCAGAGGTGTACCTAGAGGAGTACTCTTCAAATATGCAAATGCAGAGGAGTACAAAATGCTACACTGCACAGACTCTGTCTTATGAGGCCTGCTACTTCTCACTACACTGCAGAGACTTTGTTTTCCAAGCCCCTACTCCACACTACACTGCCGAGACATAGCCTGAAATTACCTACTCCTCCCTACACTGCAGAGACTCTGCCATCTGCCTGCCTACTCCTCTGCGTACACTGCAAACTTTGGCCTAGTTTCCCTTGCATGAGTTACATCCCTTACAGAGCTCTCTGCTGCAGAATGGTAGATTTAAACATCACCAACTAACTGATTTTGAAAAAGGCGGGCAAATAAGTGAAGTCTTTGTCACAAGTGGTGGGTGATTAGATCTTCTTTTGTATGATGTAGAACTTTCATTATGGAGGATATAGTAGAAGGTGGGTATATTGAAGAAAGGATTGTGTGTTCATGTAAGTTGTTATTTAGTGAATTTGTTCATGATATTCATACAATTTCCATGTGAACCTAGTAAAGTAGCAGTGAGTTGTTGTATATGTAGGGTGCAATCCACACCTATATGATGTGCGGCTAAAAACAGGCATGGGTTCGGATCTTCGGTCATAAATAGATGTAAAATCTTTAACAAAAACCCTGTAAAAGTATATATTTTCTAAATGGGCACACTCATGCCATTATTTTAGGAGACTTGTGAGCTATTGAAATTGAAAAGGAAAGACGTGCAACTTTTCTGAAAAACTCCTTAAAATGTATGAAAATGTGTCAAATTCTACTCGCAACCCAGAGAAAACGTACGAAAGGATTTTCTTTTTATGTATGTTAAAGTGTTTCCCGTACAAAGGACAATTTAAAATGGCGAAAAAAACAGGGGGTCGACCTACTCGTTTTTTGTAAAATTTTATCGCCATAAAGGAATCATCATTTTCACTTCCCGGAAAAGTGCAGATTTTGGTCCGCCAGATATTCAATTCCGGACACGATTAACTCTGTGCTGGCGAGTGGGTGCGATCAACAAGCAATTGTTATATCCTCGTTTGGAGAAACAGTTACGCCCAGCAGGATGATACTACAGATATCAGTTAGTAGAAAGGTAAGAAGAATTACCATGCTGTCAAAATATGGCGACCTTCCTTATTATAAAATTGAGTGTGGAGTGCACCCTGTACCAAATGAATGTGAGCATTTTTAGTAGCCCATTTACTTCTAATCATTATATTGTCTTGTGAGTGAATTAAACGGAGCAACTTTACACAAGTGCATGTGCATATTTCTTTTAGGTGAATAGATATTAAACATTTATAAACAATGTTACTATTTATAACCAAACCAAACCTGTTTTGATTTATGCCTTAATCTCCGCCAGGAATACAATACAAACGATAAAACGGAAGTTTTAAAACAAAAGTTATCTCCCCTGGGGAGTTATCCCCCTGGGGAGTTGTCTCCCTTCAGGGGAGCTCTCTCAGCTCGGACATGATATAAATAGTCCGCCCACAGCATCCACTTCCTCTTTTCTCTTGTTATAAACCGAGACCTGTAGTGTACAAGGCCGCGGAGTGAGGGGAAGGATGGGAGGGCCATTACATCAAAGCAGGTTTGGTTTGGTTATAAATAGTAACATTGTTTACAAATGTTTAATATTTATTGCCCAAACCTACACCTGCTTTGATTGATACCTCACTACCAACATATGGAGGTGGGAACCTCGGCCTTGTTGTATTTACAATGGCAGGCTGAATATCCGCTGAGATAATCACAAACAAGACACAATAATATTCAACAAGAAAACCCTGGTTAGCAACGCAGAAGGTAGTCATGGATGTAAGAAGTGGCTACTTATCTTGTTGGATGTCCTCATGCATGTAGCTGTGGTCTTGGATGTGGAGCACAATGTTACCCTCCGTACAGGAACTCAGGCACTCTTGCCGGAAATGAGCACTTGGAAGGCAGCATGTATGAGTTGGGAATTTCTGTCGCCAATGTAGCATACAAGGTGTCCTATTCTGTGATTGTGGTAGTGGTGCGAGATACTACTGCCATAATGACTCAGGGACCTGAGCCCAAGAATCCGGAAGTAATCAGGTATGAGTTGGGAGAAAACGCCATCGTACCATACCAGACGACCAACTGACCCCATAGTCAGTCCACATTCCGCTTTATATCCAACTCTGTGTACTTTAATCCGTGATGTTGACACTGGACTGTTGAGAGTTGGCTGCGGAATCTCTGAGTCTACGTCTTCATCAATCCTCTGTAGTTTAGTCCATGTTGCTGACAGTGGACACCCTAGGATGGACGCAGATGACTCAGCTGAGATGATCTGGAAGAAGAAATCAAAGCTTTAACCTGAAATGACACAAACAAATCTGCAGTAAAGACAAAGATTAAAAATCATAATTGAGTCAAGCCTTAAAAGATAACTTGAGAGATGGCGGCTGGCCAACTGACCTATTACTTGTCCCAGGTGACCTAAAAAGAGCACAGATATGACAATAATTCTCAACAAAAAGAACCCTGGTTGGTGACGCAGTGGTTAATTATGGAGTAGTAATAGAAGTTACTTATCTTTTGAATGTCTTCATCCATGAAGCTGTGATCGTGGGTGTGGTGTGCAATTTTACCGCCATAGTAACTCTGGAACCTGAGAGCCATGAGTTCGGAGGTAAACATGTATGAGATGGGAAGAAACCTCCATCGTCTGTACAAGGTGACCCACTGACACCATCGTCAGTCCACATTCCGCCTTATGTCCAACTCTGTGTACTTTAATCCCAGATGCTGACACTGGACTGTTGTGAGTTGACAGCGGAAGCTCGGAGTCTACTCTACGCCTACGTCAACTCTGTTCGTTACTGTTGCTGACACTGGCGACCAGAAAATAAACATTATTATTACTCACAAAAGTGTCAGTTCTTTGTACGTTGAACTTGTGAGTTGACCGCAGGTGACTCAGCCGAGATGAACTAGAAGGGCATAGCTTCAACCTGAAAGAACACAAGCAAATCTGCAGTAAAAGCATTGTGTCAGGCCGTGATTGATGACTTGAGAGTCGGTGGCTGGCAAGCTGACCTATTACTTCTTTCTTAGGTGAACATGAAGTATGTGGACATATCATATGACTGAGAGATGAGATGATACAGCAAGCTGGCTGACTTGCTGCGATGATGAAAAATGCCCCCCCCCCTCTCTTTTTGAAAAGTTACTTGACCACGTGCTGGGCAGCCACCAGCGGCCCATGCGTGGTCACTCTATCTGAATGCACTGACATATCTCTCAGTTTGTCGTCCAAGCCTTATAGGACTGGACAATGTCATGAAGGGACAAGTTCTTCCATAAAGGCCATGATGTAGCGATGGCACGAATTTCTGAGAAGAAGCAGTAGATAGTAGTGGGGGAGTGTCAGAGGCCAATTGATATGACCACTTTATGGTCTTCTTCAATCACGAAGCAATGGAATTCTTAGTAATGTGAGACGGAACGAGTGAGATATAAACGATAAGTCTTCTCGCGACTGGCGTATGTCTCGAACAGGGTATAACAGAATGTCGTCTACAAAGTCATACACGAAGTCTGATAACGCAGGGAAGGAGAACAAACGTTGAGCACACGGACCTAGGTGAACAGACTTATATTTGGCGATGAACTCAGGAATGGGTCGACAGGAAATGCGAGACCAAACCGCCGTCCAGGTCATAGATGATCTCTCAAGAGCATGAAGTTCAGACACTCTAGACGCCAAAGCAAAAGCCGCCAGAAAAGCAGTCTTGTAGGCAACAGCCTTAAGAGAGGCGGACTGTAAGGGTTCAAAGGGCGGACGAATCAGAGCACACATAACCACACCCAATACGTAGACAGCTGGCGAATACGGCGAGACTGTAACAGGAAAAACCGAATAAGCGCAGAGATATTGTAGTTTAGACTAATGTCGATGCCGGCAGGAAACGTAAAATCCTAGCCAGAGCAGAACGATACCCCTCAATGGTGCTGATTTGAAACTTCTTATCACGATGGAGGTGAAGGAGGAAATCAGCTACTAAGGAAAACCGAGGCAGAGTCGGGATCGGCATCACGTTCTCGGCACCAGGAGATGAAATAGGCCTATTTCGCTTGATAGTTGCGATGTAGAAGACCGATTGGATAAAAACATCGATTTTTTTTTTTTTTTTTTAAATTGATGTGAAGACTGGCATCCAATATGCATCTCGCAAAGCGATGGGGGTCAACCCAGCGATAAAGAAGACGCATCGCCGAATCGTCTTATTAGAAAAACACCGACATCGAGAGACGTGCAGACGAACAAACGCCAAAGTCTCTATACAATGAAGAAAAAGATCCAGAAATGGAGACCGGAACTGTCGAACTTGACGACCCTGATAAGGAGGTATAAAAGAACGACGTGGTGAACGGCGTTATGGCGTACGGGAAGGACTAATAGATGTATGAGAAAAAACGTACAGGAGTAAGAGGACCACGTGACGACGTAATGGAACGTCGACGAGGTGTAACAGGAACGACGTGATGCGAAACGCAAATGGCGTTGCTTGAGAAACGGCGTAGTGATTTTCCCAAAATCTTACAAATCAGTTCAATTATTGTACATATACGCTCACGAAAGACCAGGGTAAAACCTTAGAAATGTACGAGAAACGACGTTGAGGAGAACAGGAACGACGTTATGGAAAAACAACTGAAGATAAATCTGAAAACTCTAGTCGAAACTGGAAAAAATTCACAGTGGAGTCCGAAACAAAACAGCCGTAGTATGCGAGACTTGAAATGAGATTTGCAACGTATCTAGGTCACAAAGAAACTTCCACGTAAAGTAGGAGGATCTTCAATAAAATTTAAAATTCCCCATTTTGATGTCTCTCGCCGGTAGATGAACTATAAGGTCATAAATCTCACAAATTGACTTGACCAACCAAAACAATGTTCAATCTAGACTCGCCCCCCTATTAGAGGTCCAAACTGCACATAAAACCTCAAATGGAAAAGAATAAATTATCATCCGGTTTTTATTTTTTTTTAAATAGACAAGCTTAGCTTAGTCACCGTGGCACAGTCGGTTAGCGCGCCTGGCTGTCTTTACCTTAAAAAAAGATAAAGATGAAATAAAATGCAGTAGACCAAAAGATGTTTGGACGAGGCTATCGAGGAGAAAAAACATTGCCAAGGCAGTCTGTGGTTCTTCTTACAAGCCTGTAACCGGTAAACATACTCGGACGCAAGTAACTTACAAAGAACAAGAAGACCGCCCGATGGAACAGACTTATGTTGTCCCAGGCCGAAGATCTGTCGACCGAGAGCAATTCTAAAGATTTCTCGGAGAAATAAACTCACTCAAGCTAATAATAAAAATTTCTCAGAAGAAGAAAATAAAATTACAGCTCAACTCAAATTGAATTGTACGTCTAATTCAATATACCGATGGGAAAATTTGGTTCTGAAAAATAAATACAACACAATGCAATATTTACTAACAGAAAAATGTGTTCCAAAGAATAGCACAATTTCTTAATAAACATCTCGTGATTTCTTTTGTTGTTCAACACACCCTTGATTACACAAAAAGAGTAATAAGAAAGCTCATTAATATGTAACAAAGAGCCGTAGTGTATGGCTTTGACTTGTAATAACGAAGACAAACGCAACAACAACAACACGTAAACTCAAAGACAGAGAAAAAACTCTGCACATTCTCTCTTGAACACATGATATCAAATAAACAGAATAACACTTGATAAAACAAGAGACTAAATTTGGGTAGGAGCAACGAACTGCATGCATAGAAGAACAACTCCCAAAACTGGACAAAAGTCGGAAACACAAGAACAACAAAAACACAACGAAAAATGACGGACTGCAAATTCCCTGCAGAACCTGTAATTCTCCGAAGTTATAATACGTTGAAGCATTTCTATTCCGTGAAGAAAAATCTTAGTTCAAATTCGTACAGTTTAAACGTAATACAAATAACCTCCTGATTGAACTGTCTGGAACGAGACACAAGAACGGTGTTCTTTTAATCTTCAGTCCGATACTGTAAGCATTCGGCCAAGCAGCTGTTAGAACAAGCGCGGCGATCAGAAACACGGGACGATGTCAACATACGCCGAAAGTGGAGGTTGTAAATCCGTAATCCGAACATTCAAAGCCGAGTACAACCGTCCTCCATAGAATGAGAGGCTGTTTTCTTTTTAAACAAAACAACAGAGGAAGATATAAGACGTGAAGACAAAAACAGAACGATTCTATCGCTATTGTAAAAATCAGCCGGACCAATTGACCGTGAACTGACAACGCGGTAAGATCAAATTCTTTTGTCCGTTGGAGACAATAGAGTGTCCCAGCAACCGGGACCTGGCCTTTGTTTGTCTGAACAAAGAAACAGGTTTTTCAAGGCCTACAGACAATGCTATGCCAAAGGAGGCCAGACTAAAAAGTACAATCTCGCTAAGTTCCTGTACGGCGGTCCTCTAGGCGGTATATTACCGGAGACAGAAGAAGGTGCCGGGCTTTTCAATTTATGCGACAAAACCAAATCGGGACCTCCAATATCCCCATAAATTTTGATGTCTTCTACTAAGGAAAATTTTCAACGCGTCTACGACCTCCGATAGATCGGGGATCTCAGTAGATAAGACCTACGTGATTTTCCCAAGAACAATCCCAAGACAAACATTCAGCACATGTGTTATTTCGATAGCATAACTTATCTTTACAAGCGAAACAACGCGTGAGGGCGACCATAACGTGTCGAAACTCGCCCACACGAACGGCAAGAATTTGAAAGAATTGGGACAGAATACTCAGAAGACATTATTAAAGAAAATGTTTCGTAAATAAACAAGTCTTTAAACAACAACAACTAGTCTTTGAACAACAACAACTAGCACTGTATTGCAAACTCCCTGACGTGCACCACTCGAGGTACAAACGAGAAAAGAGGAAGTGGATGCTGTGGGCGGACTATTTATATCCTATCTGAGTTGAGAGAGGGGGATAACTCCCCACGGGAGATAACTTTTGTTTTAAAACTTCCGTTTTATCGTTTGTATTGTATTCCTGACGGAGATTAAGGCATCAATCAAAGCAGGTGTAGGTTTGGGCAATAAATAGCAGCGTTAACAGCTCAAATCATAAAAATCAAGGCTGATTCAGTTGCTTGCATTACTAACATTCTGATGTTAATTACTGGTCATATTCAATTAACTAATTCTTTGGAAGACATGATTATTATAGCATGATCACCATGATAATTGCAAAGGGTACTCCTCAGCCTATACTGCTGCATACACTGGAGAGTCTACTGGAGGAGTACTCCTCTGACTACAAGGGCGTCGGAAGCGGTACGGCCATGGCCGTACCACTTTTGCGCGGAAAACAAAAAGAAGAAAGAAAGAAGGAAACACAAAATAAAAAAGACAGTTTTGATAGCTTCCAAGTTAAAGAAGACTTTGATCAGTCCAGAGCGCCAGTGAATTTGTTAGGGGCTCTGAGCACCGACTAGCCCTCTTGGGACAATTTTGATCGTGGAAAGTAACATGTACTCTCTAAAAAAACTTGAGTGAACTGTTCCACTGAAGTTTGAGTGAAATGCACTTACTTTTCACTCAACTGGAGTTAAAACCACTCAAGTTGGATCAATTTCCACCCTCACTTGAGTGAAATTTCACTCACCTTTTTTTTTAGAATGTATGCTCATAGCCCCCCCCCAATAATTTTGCTGCAAGTACTCTATTCTCCGGGTAATTCCTTGAAAGTAACTAACATTTTTTAACAATGAAATAATTCATTGTTATTTATGGCCCGTTATAAAAAGTATGAGCGCCATCTGTATTATTGCAGAGGTAAGCGCCGCTATCTTAAATTATGAATTTAGACGGCGCTACTTCTTGAATGAATTTATTAACACCTCATTGTCCAAAAGAATTATATCGGTTACGTCTACACAATGTATCTAGGTTATTTTATTATACATATATTTTCTAATTCAGCATCGCAGAAAGCCACCATCGATTGTGTTTTCATGGTAAGAGGATTAGGAGTGAACTAAAAAATACACTTCATTGCAGAGTGATTTTATTCGCCAGAAATCGATTAGAACGCGTCTCCAGCGATCTAGACTCCAAGAGCTTCCGGGGCCTAGGCGGCCACTGGACCCTCGCCTAAAGTGCTATGATAGTAATCCCCCGGCCCCAATCAAGAATTGCTTCCGCCGGCCCTGCCTTGTAAGGCCGTACCACTTTGAATTTGCTCCCGACGCCCCTGGACTACACTGCAGGCTACACTGCAGCTTTATTTAAATAACTGGGAAACTCCTCTGATGCAGTGTAGTCTGCAGTGTAGCCAGAGGACTCACTACCATATACTCTGCAGTCTACACTACAGCAGAGGAGTACACTGCAGCAGAGGAGTACATTGCAGCAGAGGAGTAATCCTCAGACTACACTGCAGCCTACACTGCAACCTCATTTAAATAATTGGGACACTTCTCTAGCTACACTGCAGACTACACCTTCAACTGATGCAGTGTAGTTGCCGTGTACACTGCACACTATCCTACGGGTACTCACCAAGCTACTTCTCTGATTCCTCAGTTTGCCCAGGGCAGCCTTCTTCGTCAGAATTATCTCCGCAGTTATCAACATCATCGCATCTGAAGTACTTCTCAGACACACAGTGACCGTTCGTACACTGGAAGAAATCCGTGGGGCATTCTGAAAAATATTGCCACAATAGGTCCATGTATTAGTGTACTAGGCGACTGTTGCGATAGACGGCGACTGTTGATTGGTTATGTCCGATTCAAAAATAAGAAAGGATTTTCATAGCCTGCTTACCCCTAACCTCCCTACAGCGCATGACTCTCAGAAATATTCAGGGAATAATCCTGAATAGATCAGGCTGCCCATCCACAACTCAATTTCATAGTTTTTACCTGAAATTCAGGGATAATTTCCTAAAATTCAGGTATATTATCCATGAATGAAAGCTAAATTACCTGAATTTTAGGGATTTTACGTACCTGAATAAGATTGGCGAGAACTTACTAATCAGGGTAGTAAATTTGCCTGAATTTCAGGAAAAATCCTCTTATTCAGGGATCTTTTTTCTGAAATTCAGTTATTCAGTTATCCCTGGATTTCAGGTAAAATCCCTGAAATTAAGTTGTGGATGTGCAGCCTGATCTATTCAGGATTATTCCCTGAATATTTTTGAGAGTGCATGCTTCGTTTCACAGACTCACTCAGCTTTACACCAGCCGGATCTTCACATTTAAAGTTAAATACTACATTAACGTTCCGGAATTTACCTCCACCTAATGAATTGGGAAATTTGTTCAAACCATAAACGCACGTGATGTCATATAGCCAATCAATATATGGGCATGCCAACACCATGCAGCAAGGATTTTATTTGATGTCTGTGTGATTTCAAAATAGGGAATGTTGATTTGATTCGAATAGCCAATCAAATTTTGAAGAGGTCAAACAGCAAGCACCTCACAGAGGGGGTCTAATAATACCCCAGTCACCAGTCAGATTTTTGGACCGGATTCAAAGCCGCGTGCACATCGTCGGAAGTGACATCATATATAGTAAAATGGATGATTGCTGAACGTTTCGATTACTTTTCAAGTCTGCATAATATACATCTGTTGACCTAGCATTAAAAAAATTTATCTGGGGATTATTTTCCCTGTTTCTCTGAACAGAGCATATGAAAATTAGTTCGCTCATGTGCAAAACTTGTTCGGTCGGATTTAAACTAAACCGTGCGTACGTAGGTTTTCCCCTATACGTCATAGCAACGTAGTAAAGGTCAACTTCCGCTATTCGAGGCAGGGATGATAAATGAGCCTATGAAATGGAGCATGCGCTGTGGGGAGGATGGTCAAAGAGCCGCCCTTCTCCTAATTGAACGCGGAATATTTATAGAGCTATGACATCATCAAACCGTATTGTGTCAAGTTCAGCTAAGGCAACACGAGTAATGTTCGATTGTCATGGGTATGCGAAGATTTCCAAACCTTCACGGCGTGGCTATGACGTAAAGGGACCCCCACCCCCCCTCCCCTCAAACACGGTTGAGTTTGAATCCGACCGAACACCTCCTTCAGTTTTACACATGAGCGAACTACTTTTTAGAGGTATTATCCAGAATTTAAAAGTAATCGGAATGTTCGTCAAGCATCGATTTTACTATATATGATGTCACTTCCGGCGGTGTGTTCCTCGGGCGGGAATCGTGTCCGAAAATCTTGACTGCTGTCTATGCAATCTCACGTTCGGCTATTTCCGTATTGGCGGAACAAGCCTCTCACATAGAACGCACAAATCCCACTGGTGGGGAGCGTTTGACGATCACGCAGTGAGCCGGCTAAGAAATAGTTCCTTTGATAATCGAGAGATCCGGGTGCATTTTATTGTGAAATTCAGTTAATTTTAACCAAACGAACATAACTCATTCAAATTATACAAAAATATTTCTATGTTTAGTTGAATAATAGCAAATCTATCACCAGAACTCAGCAACTGGGCTAATTTCCGCCAATACGGAAATAGACGAATGCGAGATTGGTTCCGCCGAAAATTAATTGTGTGCATGATAAGATAAGATTCTTTATTGCACTGAGCATCCCATTTGGGACAGAGTACAAAACATATAAAAAGTAGAATAAATAAGAAAGTAAACAAACAGGTGCGACGTTTCCGTTTCCGCTCCCAGAAATCCACTAGGCCAGAGGTCAGTTTTCGCAGCTAAAGTGAGTTCTGGGGCTAGATTGCTGTCTATGTTCCATTGAGGTGGGCTTACCACAAGGTTCAACATCGCCCGAGCCATCGCCACAGGCATCAATACCAGAGCACTTCAACTCTCCCAATATACACTGTCCGTTATCGCAAGTAAACTTCGTGTAAGTGTCACAGTAGGCTAAAGTAGGGATAAATAAACAAAATATTATAGCTAAGCTAATGCTTAAATGGTCGGTGATAGGAAGACAATTAATAACAATTAAAAGACAGAAATTTATATACATATACATTATAAAAATTCATGTATGTATATATTCAAAATATATATAATCCAAACTTACGGAGGAATAAATAAAACTTTCATAAGGACGTGCGCTGAGTAGTAGTATAAGTGCATTACAGACCTCATTTTGCCGGGGGAGGTAACTCTGTTTGCACTTTTTTGATTTTTGACAAATTTCGGGTTATCTCCCTTGATTCGAACATTTGCATGTTTTCACAGAATAAATAAATAAATAAATAAATTAATTAATTAATTTTAATTAATTAATTTTAATTAATCAATCAATCAATAAATAAATTAATAAATAAATAAATAAATAAATAAATAAATAAATAAATAATAAATAAAAATAAATAATAAAAAAAAAGAAAAAGTGAAACTCTATACAACGAACCCGGGACTCGAACCCGGGTCCTCTTTATCCAGAGGCAGACACGTTATCCACTACTCCACGAGTCCTATCGTATATTCCAACGTTAAAAATATCAATATATAAATCTTCGGCACATACTGGTGCACTGGTCAATGTTGAATCTAATGGGAAACTTACTTCTATACATTTGCGGTATGGTTGTTCGGATTTATTTTACTCGTCTCGTCATGTAGAACATTATGGGAAGTGTTGCGGAGCGAATCAGTGAAACTTTTGAAAAAAGTCACCGAGGTCTGTATATAGCTCCAAGGGAGACAACTCGTGTCTGGACTATGACAGCCACTCGTGGAAGTGTTCGGCAATCTGTAGGGACCGCTAGTGGACCGATTGGGTCGAGTGAGGTATCAAAGTGAAGCTTATGTGAAGGGGCATTTGATAGTCTGGGTGTGGGGTTGAAATAGCGGCATTCTGCGCATGCGCGGTGGCCGAAGGGTATGAAAATAGCCGTTTTGGAGCTAGGGGAGTCCCTAATGGTCCAATGGGGTCGAGTGAGGTATCCAAGTGAAGCATTCGTGAAGGGGCATCTGATGGGTTGGGTGTGGGGTTGAAATATCGGCATTCTGCGCATGCGCGGTGGCCAACGGGTATGAAAATAGCCGTTTTGGGAGCTAGGGGAGCCACTAATGGTCCAATGGGGTCTAGTGAGGTATCAAAGTGAAGCATTCGTGAAGGGGCATCTGATGGGCTTGGTGTGGGGTTGAAATAGCGGCATTCTGCGCATGCGCGGTGGCCCAAGGGTATGGAAATAGACGTTTTGGGGTCTAGGGGAGTCCCTAGTGGACCGATGGGGTCGAGTGAAGTATCAAAGTGAAGCCTATGTGAGGGGGCATCTGACTGGACTAGTGGCTCGGGCGTTGTCACCATTCTGCGCATGCGCAAACAGGGAATTGTGGGAAAACGGTATGGAAATAGACGTTTTGGGATCTAGGGGAGTCCCTAATGGTCCAATGGAGTTATATGAGGTATCAATGTGAAGCTTAGGTGAGGGGGCATCTGACTGGACTAGTGGCTCGGCCGTTGTCACCATTCTGCGCATGCGCAGGAAGGGAATTCTCGGAAAAGGGTGTGGAAATAGACGTTTTAGGGTTTAGGTGAGCCCCTAATGGGCCGATGGAGTTGTATTAGGTATCAGTGTGAAGCATTCGTGAAGGGGCATCCGATGGGCTGGGTGTGGGATTGAAATATCGGCATTCTGCGCATGCGCGGTGGCCAAAGAGTATGAAAATAGACGTTTTGGAGCTAGAGGAGTCCCTAATGGACCAATGGGGTCATATGAGGTATCAAAGTGAAGCATTCGTGAAGGGGCATCTGATGGGCTGGGTGTGGGGTGGAAATATCTGCATTCTGCGCATGCGCGGTGGCCAAAGGGTATGGAAATAGACGTTTTGGAGCTAGGGGAGCCCCTAGTTGACCAATGGGATCGAGTTAGGCATCAAAGTGAAGAATTCGTGAAGGAGCATCTGATGGGTTGGGTGTGCGGTAGGAATATCATTCTGCGCATGCGCAGACGCAATGCGGAGCTCTCGTCCAATCAGAAGCGAGTATTTCAAATCCGTCACAGAGCGCTCAGCCAATCAGAAGCGAGTATTTTTACCCTGTGCATTATGGGACATATCCAAAATGGCGGCACGTATGTTCAAGATGGCGGCACATCCGGTGTCGAAAACTGGCCATTTCGTCGGGATGTGGTCACCTAGTGTCGAAAACTGGACCCTGTATGGGTCCCGCTATACGTTTTGCAGCTAGGGGAGCCACTAATGGTCCAATGGAGTTGTATGAGGTCTCAATGTGAAGCCTAGGTGAAGGGGCATCCAGACATGGGTGGGTGCATGTAAAATTTTCCGGAAAAAAAAATACGGAACACGGACTTTATCGAAAAATCCGAGAAAATACCTATATGGGGCATAGGGGTATATAGGTCGCCGGGCTTAACGGGGCGTGTGACACTTGAGAGAACAACAACAACAACAAGTTTTTTTTCATATAGTTTATTTTCCCCAATGTTACATCATACCCACGCTGGGGGAGCCGCGTTGGGTATGTTTACAGCTCAAAAAGACTCTTGCCCAATCAGAGGCCACCATTTGTATCTGTCATATTCGTTCCTGTCCGTTAGATTCTTGTCCAATCAGAAGTTTCCATTTCAAAAAGTTCCATCTTCGGCCATGTTCGCTCTGAACCGTTTATTCTAATCATCGTCGGACAGGCCTGGATATTCTTCGGGTAGCATGTCCTGAAACAGTTGTTTGCGCATTCTGATCGCATTTTCCAGGGCCTCGGTGGGTGGTAGCCCCATAGTCTCTTCCAAGTGACGCTTGGTATGATGGACCTGTGCGTGGGGTCGCCTTTCATTTCAAGCGGTAGTAAGGTATACTGTTCATAGATCGCCATGGCTGTTTTCCTGATGCGGGGGCGCATTTGGGTGTACGTCTGTTGTAAATTATCCTCTCCGGCGTCCTCGACCGCTGCAGCCTACGTATTGATAGCTGCTGTCACAATACGATCCCAGAAGGTAGGTTCTGCCTCACTTTCCACGGACGTAGGCTGACTATCTGAGGTCAAGCTCCCCGCATTACTAGATAGACTCTCGGCAATCTCTGTTTCGGTATCAGTCGGCACACTCTCAGCAGTCTCTGTATCAGCATCCGCCTCAACGGACTCCTCGGTGTCTTCAATCCCATGTATAGTTTTCTGGTGTCGCATCATATCGTAATGTCTGGTGAACGTGCGTTCGCACTCAGAGCAAGTATAAGTCATGTTGACGGTTGAACGTCGACTGTGCGTGTTTTTGGGAAATACGCTCGCTTTTATAGACAGTAACGCCCGTCAACGTTTAGCTTAACGCTTCAACGCCCTGGTGAATTAGATCAGAAGCTCTGATTTCCATGGAATTTACACCAATTCATCGAAATGCAGTGACGCCCGCCAACGCCCGTCGTTACGCCTTAACGCCCGTCTCAACGCCTTAACGCCCGTCTCAACGCCTTAACACACTTTCTTAACGCTTTAACGTCGTTTAATGATGCGTTCGAACAAATGTTGCTTTTGTACTATTGCTCTGACACGCCGCTTTCCAGTTCATGCCCGAGATTTTCAACATCGACGCTGTTCTTTCAATTTCCATATGGACTGGGTCCTTATCCAACAATTTCATATGGGTCAGTAAGTCGGCATACCGCTGACGTAAAGCCCGTCGTAGTCTGGGTGCCAATCTGTTATGGGCTAAAATTGCGGCTTGCTCTTTCGAATACCCTTTGCGTTGAAACTTGTTTTCTGTGACCTCCAACATCTCGCCCATCTCGGCGTCCATACTTTCTTTGAACAAATCCTTCCATAACGTCGAGTTCACATTATCTTTTTCAACCTCGAGTTGGTCCTTCACGGTTGAGTGATATTCCGGTACTGGTGGTATGAAGGAGGCCCGCTGTACGGGGGTGGGTTGCTGCTGCTGCTGCTCTGCCAGCAGTGGACTCGGCGGATGGTGTAGGGGTATATGACGTTGCGGTGATTCTTCGCCGGGTAACAGGTGGGTCGTCAGCCGACGATCTTCCGGGGTATGGGCTTTTAAATCTACGAACAGGTAGCCGTACGGACGGCTTGTCGCTCCTTGAAACGCCTGCATGAAATGGTCGATGTTCTGAGGATAAATTTGACTACCAAACACACGGATTTGTGCTCTGTCAATGGGATTGGAGAACAACACAAAGTATTGGCAGTTCAAGGCAATATCTCTGGACGCCTTCCCTTGAGGAAAGAGATTCTGAATCAAATAGATGACGGACAAATTGCGATGATGGGACCCTTTGGTGAATAGGTCGGCGATTTTCGAATTGTCCTTGGCCGCACTCATCAGATCATCGAGGACTACCACGTTGGTCTGCTCGGAATCGAAGTAATAGGGTTCGTCTATGTCGTGAGGAATTCCTGGGACAAAGCTCACATTCTGTAACCTTGTAGTTTCGTAGGCAGGCTGCCATTGGCTATAACACCAAACAACACGTGTCGGAGCTGGGGTTGCCACACCTCCCTCTAAGAACTTCATCACCCAGGATGTCTTTCCACACCCTGTAGGGCCGCTCACCGTCATCGTATAGGGATGCTATACTGCTCTTCTTGGACCTATAGCGGGACTCGGCTGTGTCTCTTGGTTGTGTTTGCGTTGAATGTGCCTGAGCATATTATCGCGACGAGAGAATGCTCTCTCACAGAACGTACACGTACACATGTTCATCAGTCGACCAATACATATGGACTGATGATGGACACATGTTCATTCCTATGTTTAAAGACTCTACCACCACCACACACACACCACCACCGACTCCACCAACACCACCACCGCACACCACCAACACCACCACCAACGCCACCAACACCACCATCAACGCCACCAACGCCACCACCAACGCCACCAACGCCACCATCAACGGCTCCAACGCCAACACCAACGACACCAACGCCACCACCGGGCGTCAACGCCCGGTGGTGGTGGTGGTGGTGGTGGTGGTGGTGGCCGGAACTGACCTTTGACCCCGGCGCGCGCGGTGTAAAAGCTTCCACCGCGGTGGAAACCTTTGCGCGCCGGGGTCAAAGGTCAGTTCCGGCCACCACCACCACCACCACCGGGCGTTGACGCCTGTCAACGCCCGGTGGTGGCGTTGGTGGCGTTGGTGATGGCGTTGGTGGCGTTGATGGTGGCGTTGGTGGTGTTGGTGGTGGTGTTGGTGGTGTGCGGCGGTGGTGTTGGTGGAGTCGGTGGTGGTGTGTGTGGTGGTGGTAGAGTCTTTAAATATAGGAATGAACATGTGTCCATCATCAGTCCATATGTATTGGTCGACTGATGAACATGTCGTGTACGTGTACGTTCTGTGAGAGAACATTCTCTCGTCGCGATAGTATGTTCAGGCACATTCAACGCAAACACAACCAAGAGACACAGCGGAGTCCCGCTATAGGTCCAACAAGAGCAGTAGAACATCC
>JAVTVY010049917.1:0-22307 GCA_036873755.1 Hanleya hanleyi | reverse complement strand
TACCATCACTACCATCCATACTATGATGGTGATGGTAGTAATCCCACATGGGACTGGACTATCCAGCAGTAATCCCACAGAGGACTATCCATCAGTAATAACATGGGACTGGTCCACCCAGCAGTAATCTCACACTGGAATGCCCTATGTACCAGTAATCCGACTGCACTGACCTATCCATCCTACATGGGATTAACCTTTGCCAGTAATCCCATATGGGACTGATGTTATTGTCTGTACCAGATAATCTATTCCAGACATTATTGTCTGTACCGCATCACTTATTCCAGACCTTATTGTTTGCTCTACATGTATGCTTTCAATACTGCTGCACCTTTGGCGGATGACCCCGCAAGGCGAGATGTTGGGGTTCTCAGAACGCTTGTTCTTAAGTGGAATTGTGCAAAATGACTCAATGTGCATGACCATTTACTAAATTCATTTCAGGAAATATATCTAAGTTACAACTTGACATTTTAAGAACGTGTTTTACTTATTCCTGACTGTCTCTTAACCCTAGTGCTGTCGATGTCCGAGTGCCAGGCTGTCAAGCAGTGACTGTGTTGAACCTTTCAAAATGAGTTCAAAAACGGTGACTGTCAAGTCGTTGGAATTGATATATAAAATGAAATAATGGATGATATTTGATGCACGATACATTAATTTGAAACCCTGAACATACATTCGGAACATATTTGGCATTTTACAGCTTTAGAAATATTTAGGAAAGGCAAATTTAGCAAAAATATTGTACCGTAAAACTCGCGTTAAATTTTATCACTTTCAGATTACTACCGATGGACGGTCTGTTTTGCTTCATTCCGACTAAATAACTGGTCTAAAATCTTATAGATGTCACGCTATGTATTCCTGATTACACTTAGGATAAAGAATACTGAAAATTTATTAAACATTCGGTAAAAATCTTGTTGTTTACGTGACGCGTTGTTTCGGTGAACGAAGCCAAACGCCATTGTGATTCTGTCGAATTCGACCACGGAGCATGCGTACTCAAGCGATATTTTATGGTTGACCAATCAGTAAGTCGGGTTACGTCAGGTTTTCGCGGGATTGAATGAAAAGAATCTAAAACACATGACCATTTTACCCAATAACATCGACGCATTTCTACTACATCACCTAAATGCTTGTGTGAATGGAAAGACGAGTTGTTGCCCTTCATTTTGAACGTGAAGAATGTCTTCCTGGATTTCGTCGTGGAAGATTGTAAACGATCTTGTAAACAAGGTGCGTTGTAAACAAACTTTTCTGAATAAATGACGCGCTGTTTTACATTTCTACATTTTTTAAATGGAGGAGTTGGTCGAATTATGAGTTTTAGCATTCACCGGAATTGAGTTTATAGCTGAGAAATTGAATATTTACTGCGTTAGACGCATACACTTCAGTTTTTTTACAGTCCGAATTGAGTTTCCTAGTGAATTTTGCCACCGAATACCGGTGGCAAAAACCGACGTGTATGAATCCCTGTCATTATGCTGGGAGATCGTTAGCTTTCATTTACGTGAATGCTGGGAGATTGTCGGCTTAATCAACATAATGGTCCAGAAGACGAGAGAACAATAGCCCAATATTTATCATATTCGATCCAATGAAATGAAAATTTGGAGAGGTTGATACAATATATACATTGTACATGTATTAAGTAGGTTAAGTCACTGCTGAGAGAAAAAAATTAAGATAGAATTTATGATGAACAATTTAATAAGCCCCTGAGCAGCTAAAGACAGATTATAGAGAATAAGATAGGAATCTGGTCCATGATGTTATCCAAATAAACCAGTTCATCCAAAATGGCCAATTTACTTATTGAATTAGGAGAATTTCA
Source organism: Hanleya hanleyi (assembly GCA_036873755.1). Classification (NCBI taxonomy): domain Eukaryota; kingdom Metazoa; phylum Mollusca; class Polyplacophora; order Lepidopleurida; family Hanleyidae; genus Hanleya; species Hanleya hanleyi. The sequence goes on along the minus strand of JAVTVY010049917.1, from coordinate 20,458 downwards.
GAACTTTGAGCACTGCTGCCTTCAAGTTCAATATATACATGTATGTCAGAAATTGATAACTTACAAAGAGCAATAAGTGCATAATGTTGATTACTACATGTATTGTTGTTATTCATCACATACACCAGGCCGAGTCATGTTTACAGCTTTTTATACAGGAGAACAAAAAATTGATATATCTATGTTAACCTTGAATTATTGTTATTTATGTACTTCCATCATCACTAGTATGTCTTCCCTTAATGATGTATGTATGATACATATGGTTACTTTTGATTTCATAGTGAGTTTGAAATTGTTTCACCAAGCTAGCCACCTGATTGGCTAACAAATGTAGTTTGAAATTCGCACGGGATATATATATAGCGCTGAGGTCAGATTTAATATTCGGTGATGTTATATCTGAGTTTACTGAGATTGGTCCTCTTCTTGCTTACATTGATACTTCCCCTTTTCATTGTTGTGATCAGTGGCAGTATTGACACATGAGATGCATGTAAACAACATTAATATAATCTTTGAATAGTACCACTGAATATTCAAATGCACAAAAAATTTGCCCTCCATTTCAGCTCGCGTGTAAATATATGTATACATGTGACTGGACTGATTTGTCAGTACATTGCGCAGTAACATACTTCCTGTATACATGTATATATCTATTTCTTGTAATGTTCAGTTCATGCTTGTGTAATATCTTCTGCACTCACTCATCCATGCTTTCAGAAGTAAATGATTTCAGTATGAGAAGTGTGGTGATACTATTCAAGTATTGACTGTAACAGGCCAGCTTGTAGACTTGGTTAAGTAGAATAGCATGTTACAGGCCGTCACATCTTGTACGCCTCCACTCTTACTGTGTACCCATTCAATAGATCACATGTCAGCCAATAACTGTCCCTTTCTGCATTTTACTCAAGCTTTGCCCTGGTGCTACATTCAGAATGCCGTCAAAGAATGTTAGGTGTGTTTTCCATGGAGCAGGAAATTTCATTAAAATATCCATCTATAAAGTTCCATTTTCATCATGATATTGAAATGTATGAAAGAACTGTTTTGAGAGTTGTGCCAATGAAGAAATGATGTTGCTGTATTGATTCTAAAGTTTGCTCATTTATAATATCACATACAAACATATATGACCAGTCATACATGTATACAATACGGTACATGCAGGTAACCGTAATATGGTTATATCAATTGTCCAAGCCCAGGGTGTTCAGCTGATGAAAAAGAATGGGATACATATACTCTGATATGGTGTCTCAGTTTTAGGGAGAGTGACCTCTCCATCACTTCTCTAAATTTTCCCCCAGGAAAGCTTTTGATCACTCTCCTCACTGAAGAGTGATATTGAAGAGGGAGATCACTGATGCACTGAAGAGTGATATTGAAGAGGGAGATCACTGATGCACTGAAGAGTGATATTGAAGAGGGAGATCACTGATGCAAAACAAAATCTCACAGATTTTACAAACATGAAAGACTGCTGATTAAAACTTTGTACATATTCTCTTTCACAATTTGAGTAGATTTATATTTGGCATGTACATGTACTCCGAATAAACATGGAAATGTACATGTATACATGATTAATAACCAAAGAAGTATATCAATCCTTTGAACACCAGTCCCTTGAAAAAAAAAATGAAAGGAATTGAAATCTGTTCTCACAAAACTTCATGCATTTTACCATCACCAGGATGTATGTATATGGAAAAGTTACTTAACCATCATAAGGTGAAGGTACAAAGTTAAAACTGAGATGAGTATACTTGTACTTAAGTTGACTATACATCTACACAATACAGCTGCATTGTATCAGATGGCCACCATTCCCCTGTCAACAGTCTTAGAAATGTGATAACCACACTGACCACACTTGTGGTGTAAACAGTATCTCTAGGAGTGAAACCTGCTGGCTAATGGTGGACGCCAGACTGCCAGGGCTTGAGACTTCTGTCATCACATCTGATGTCCTGCCAACCAGAAAGGAGCCTTTCTGACAATGAAGATGCTGGGCATTAAATTTGCCTTTTAACATGGGATTTATTACGTTAATTATGCTTCCATTCTACATGTAAGTCTTCAGCACAATCATTGGCTAGGTATGTTGTACATTAGAACCCAATATTAAAACTCTATTTTATGGTAATCATCAACCTCAGTGAAACTTTTACATTGCACAGTAAACAATATGTCAAGGCGAAGTGAGACAAAATTATGATGAATGTTGCTGTAAAATATACATCAAAGAGATAACCATGCTTCATTGGCAGACCAGATATTGATTAATGTAATTCATCAAATTTATTATGCAGCGCTATACACTAGCAATAGTAATAAGTTAACCAGCAATCATGCAGGGACATAGCAAGGATATTCTGAGGGGTGGTTTGGTTTTGCTTCAAAAGAGCAAGTCAAGAGGTTCACAAGGGGCATATAACGGATTCGCTTCCTTCTGAAAAGGGCATTTGCATACAAAAATAGTTTAAAATTTTCAACCATTGTTGGGGGAGGTGGAATCAGGTGGCTACCGTGATGTAGCTGTCTGCCCTGAACCATAGCTATATTTCATTCTTTATAACGATTGATAGTGAATTACATGTACAAGATTAACCCTAGTCCTGTCAGCCAGTCCTATAGCTGGTCGACTTCTGTGTGCCATGCTGTCAAGCAGAGCTGAATTGACTAAAAACTGGCGGCTGTCAAGTCGTTGGATTCGATAAATAAATTGAAGTATGGATGGTATTTGATGGATGATACATCGTTTTGAACCACTGAACATACATTCAGAAAATATTTGGCATTGTACAGCATCAGAAATATTTAGGACTCATAATTTGGCAAAAATAATGTTCTGAAAACTCATGTGTGAAATTTTATCACGTCCTGATTGCTACCGATAGACGGTCTTTTTCTGCTTCATCTCGAATAAATAAACCGTCTAAAATCTTCTAGATGTCATGATACGTATTCCTGGTTACTCTTCGCATAATGAATATCGAAAATTTATTGAATCTTCCACGTAAACAGGTCAATATCCCGTTGTTTACACAACGTTTGGCGAGCGCCATTGAGTTCAAAAACGTTTCCTTCTCCGCTTGATTCCGTCCAGTGCACACGCGCACTGACCGATATAAACAGTTCGGCCAATCAGGAAGTCGGGTTTACGTCAGGTGATAAGTATTTTCGCGGGAGGTCGTTACAGATTCGGAGTGAATGGCATTTTTATCCAATAAAATCGACGTATTTCTACTATGTTGCAGGAATAACCTGTGAGAAAATTAAAGCAGGGTTATTTTCCTTCAATTTGATGCCCGGAACATGGATATTTACGGTCTGGTTTTTGTTGCAGGAGCTTGTCAACAAGGTGCATTTTTACACGTTTTGACGAACATTTCGGAAGAAACGGCACTCTGTTTCACATTTGTAGACTATCTTCACACAATCAGATGTCTTTTTTAGTAAATAAACACCAAACTTGCGTGAAATATTTTGTGAAATAATATGTTTTAAATGGTGTGAGCCGTGTCTGGTTCGATTTTTTCCACACGCGGCTCCAAATTGTTTTGAAAGTGGACCAACTTGCAATGGTCACACTGAACGTATATATCCGGAGTCGACACTGGGAACATGACAGTCTGCCAACGGATATATCCGGAGTCGACAGGACAAGGGTTAACAACAATTATTTCTAAATGCATCAACATTACATCTTGGCACACACATATTGTTGTCTCCCAACTATACATGTCATTGTGTATATGGCTATGCAATCATGTATTCTGTGTATGAATGATCCATGGAGCATGGATGTATTTAAGAGCTCTGTTCCATCAACAATCACATAGTGAGTAGTTTGTCATAGTGACACAGTTACACATGGATGACCTGATATGCAGAAATCTGGGATGTTTTCAAAGCAATTGTTTGTCCTTCAGTTTTATTGATGATACCCTGCACCCATATCTGTTTCCTGTGAGGGACATTCATCAGATAATACTGTAACATGTTCCTGTGTTAGATGAGCATTCCTAGATGAATCTATCTCCTTTTGTTTCTGAAGATTAAGTTCTTGGTGTGGAATAAGCTGCCATTGTGCTGTTTGTGAACTGTTACAGTGGGGCCATGTGGAACTATGATCCTGCATGTATGGTTAACTCAGTTTGCACATTCTGTTTGAATTTTGTGTGAACACTCTAACACTGCTGATGGTTTGGCAGGAGATTTCTGGGGGAAGCCAGTCATTTCCTGTAAAATATAAACAGGGCAGAAATTTGCCAACAAACATAATGAGGATAAGGGAAACTCTAGAATCCGCACGGCAGATGTTCAGCCCTGAATTACATTTAAATTACAATAACAGGGCGTCTAGTTCAGGCTAACTGAATTTAAATGAAAAGCTGAACAGGCAGTGTCTGATTTGTACATGTATTGTAGATAGAGCTGAAGCCAGACAGAGGCAGATGTTATTTCCATGTCAACCATTCTGTTTAAAATATTCAACGAAAACCTAAACTCCAGCCTTCACCATGTAACCACATAATGTACACTGTACGTACAGTTGTATGACAATTGTAATTTGTATTACATGTACATGTAGTTATAACAGTATTTGATTAGCTTTGCTGAGGCCAAAAAAAAATATATGTCTGTTTCCGATTACGGGCCAGAAAAAAATAGAGTAGGTAGGGCCAAAAAAAAATTTATTTTGGAAATAAATTTTATTTTGATGTCCAGTACTCCTGTCCCATATACAATGGTCTACAAATATATTCTTGATTGTATAACATTCCCACCCACTTTAACATATTCTCCCAGGACACATCCCCCCATATTTTCAGATATTCAAAAGATCTTATCCCCCAAAAGATAAAGGGGGGGGGGGGAGATACCCTCAAAATATATTGTTGGTATTTTTATCTCTACTGGATCCAGCAAATCTTGATATTTCAATAAGTTCTGCTGAAACCAGTTATTGTGCTGATATTATGGAAATGAGAATTGCCAATAATGTATTTGACTGCTGTTTACCACCAAAACGAGTATCGTTTTAATTTATTAACTTGATATGCAAAACAATATATTTCAAGGATTTCTGCCCAGAAATGATGAAATTTTTAGTGAAAAATACAAAATTCCATGTGGAATTTCAGTGCCTTCCATAGGGAGAGTGTACTTATTTTCTGGAAAAGCCTGAAGAAAAAATTGACATACAACATAAAATGAAATGGGAAATTAATTTGAACATCATGGAGGTTTGTACCAGCGACTAGCTAATTCGAACAATTTGAGAAACGAGACGCGATTCCTGACTGTACAACAGTACAATGATTTGAACAAGCCATTTCTCGAAAACAGAAGAATTATTACTTGCTTGAATCTTGGGGGTTTATTTCAATGCATTCATAATAAAACAAGTCGGGAAATTTTGGATTTTTTAGCGGAGAAATGGTACCGGTCGGTTAGACTTTGACGGCGACTAGCTTTGACTGTGTCGTCGCCGATTTCGCTGAAAACGAACACCACTTGCAAGCTGCCGTGTCCGCTAAACACTGCTTTAACAAACGTCATTTCAAGCCATCAAATCAGTACAAGTTGATGGAGAATATGTTTAAAATTGTCCTGGTAAACATGATCAAGTCGACTGAAGCGTAATCGGGTTGCTGATTTCTCGATTCCCGACCTAGAAGTAGGTGCTTTATTTCCTGAAAAGATCGTCAACCTGCCGCCATGCCATGCGGTCAGCTCCAGTCACACTTTACGGTATGCTGACTGTGGGCGCGCCGCTTTACGGTTGTTGTTGTTGTTGTCGTAAAACGCGGCCTTGGTAGTAATTTCGTTGGAATTTGCTGATAAAATTTTTAGAGTCGCACGATTTATCTAGACTCGGTCGGGTAACCGGAAACAGACATATTTTTTTTCTTGGCCTGATTGTATGAGTTTTAGGTTTTTACTTAGATTTTTGGTAATTGTTTGTTATTTGATGAAGCTGGTTATATACAAGTCTGTACTTTACTCCGGATTCATCAGACCAATCAGGACTGAGGAAGCGATCAAGGTTATCATATTGTCTGTATAGCATCCACAGTGTCAGTAGCCTACAAAATTTAAAACAATTTTTTTATCTCATATTTGCGATTTCTCATTCATAAAATTCCATTGTCAACCATTACTGATATCCCAATAATATATTTTCACATGCATTTAGCTTGCACCAATCTTTCCTCTAAAGTATAATGTGAAAATTAAATACATGCAGAAAGAACCTATTTCACAATATGTGCGTCCATCTACATCTATATACAAGGCATGTAAAAGCTATAGGAGTCCATGTATGAGTTTGTATGTATTTATAGTTTGGACTAGAGCCAGGTAAAAGAGTGATAAAGAATTAATGGCTGATCTGATCAACATAAACATACATGACAGGCACATCAGTGTTCATGTAAATGCCATGTTTGTATCTCAAAGGAACTAAATGGTTGTTGATTCCACAAAGCTGAATTCCGGGTATAGGCTCCAAGCTTTGAATTTATACACCATGTAAACCTCTATGCAGAGATGATATATTACTAACAATTCAAAATGAATGGCATCCTTGAAGTTCTAACCTGACTCTTTAAAACAAGAGACCTATGTTACCGCCTCCAGCGGGTGATCGAATACATTGCCAATGTGATTTCTCTTCATTGGAAACCCATTAATGATTGTACATGTAATTGTGGTCAAGTGTGGTCAAGAATTTCTCAAACGTTCTTGGATTATTAGACATATATGTAATTTGATTTTGGTGCTTTCTGTTTGAGGGCTGTACTGATAAATTGTGGTTCTCCAGTACATGAAAGTCATATACATGTCCATTGTGCACTCCAACTGACCTCCACAGATGTATGTACATGTACAATAAACCACGACCAATTTATTTCTCTCTCAAAATTCATTTAATAAACCACTGTCTTTTGACCCTTACATGAACATGTAGTACAGTCTGTTTCCTGTAAAATACATGTACATGCAAAAGAACCTGTTTCACAGTATGCAGGTAGTCGGTATTTCAAATATTTTAGTTTCACTTCTTAACCATCCAGCATATTGACCAATCGGGGATCAGACAATTGGCAAGTGGACAAAATGGCAACCAGAAAAATGGCTAACTATCTTGGTACATTCTATGAACATTCTGTAATACATTTGGTTCCTGATCTGGTTTGTGGCGGATTTGATACATGTAGATCATGTGAATTGGTTTCCACTCTAGTGGATATGATTGGTTCCTGATCTGGTTTGTGGTGGATTTTATAGACCATGTGTTATGGCTTCTACTCTAGTGGATATGATTTGTTTCTGTCATTTGTGGTGGATTTGATAGACCATGTGATATGGCTTCTACTGTAGTGGATATGATTGGTTCCTGATGTGGTTTTTGGTAAATTTGATAGACTTGTGGCTTGATATGGATTAATCTAGAGGATAGGATTGGTTCATGATCTGGTTTGTGGGGGATTTGGTAGACCATGTGAATTGGCTTCTACTCTAGAGGATATGATTGGTTCCTGATCTGGTTTAATTGTGGTGGATTTGATAGACCATGTGATATGGCTTCTACTCTAGTGGATATGATTGGTTCCTGATCTGGTTTAATTGTGGTGGATTTGATAGACCATGTGATATGGCTTCTACTCTAGTGGATATGATTGGTTCCTGATCTGGTTTAATTGTGGTGGATTTGTCAGATAGACAATGTGATATGGTTTCTACTCGGTGTGGATATGATGGGTTCCTGATCTGGTTTGTGGTGGATTTGATAAACCATGTGATATGGCTTCTACTCTAGTGGATATGATTGGTTCCTGATCTGGTTTAATTGTGGTGGATTTGTCAGATAGACAATGTGATATGATTTCTACTCGGTGTGGATATGATGGGTTCCTGATCTGGTTTGTGGTGGTTTTGATAAACCATGTGATATGGTTTCTACTCTAGTGGATATGATTGGTTCCTGATCTGGTTTGTGGGGGATTTGATAGACCATGTGATATGGTTTCTACTCTAGTGGATATAATTGGTTCCTGATCTGGTTTATGGGGGATTTGATAGACCATGTGATATGGTTTCTACTCTAGTGGATATAATTGGTTCCTGATCTGGTTTGTGGGGGATTTGATAGACCATGTGATATGGCTTCTACTCTAGTGGATATGATTGGTTCCTGATCTGGTTTGTGGGGGATTTGATAGACCATGTGATATGGCTTCTACTCTAGTGGATATGATTGGTTCCTGATCTGGTTTGTGGGGGATTTGATAGACCATGTGATATGGTTTCTACTCTAGTGGATATAATTGGTTCCTGATGTGGTTTGTGGTGGATTTAATAGACCATGTGATATGACTTCCACTCTAGTGGATATGATTGGTTCCTAATCTAGTTCAATAGGCCATGTGATCTGATGTCTACTCTTAGTAAATAATCAATTGGTCTTTGATCTGGTTTGTGATAGAATTCTGAATTGAGCGCATTGTTGTGCATATTTGGAAGTTATGACATTTTAATTCTAACTTGTTCAAACAAAAATGATGAGATTCTATACAGTTACACTGTGTCATGCCATGATCATGAACACTATACCTGTACCAGTGAAATGCAGACAGGAAGTCAACATGTTTTCAGTGACTCGTTATCTAGGTCCAGCATCATTTAAGTCATGACTCGATCATATGACATAGTTAATAATAACCCCTCATAACTTTCGTTTTATGACTTTTTTTTTTGCTCTGACAGTTAACATATCCGGTTATAACATCGGAGGACTTGGGTTTGGATGCTTCTTGCCGAGCAATATATTTAGCTGCTTCATGAATTATGTATGCATTATTGTTGATGTTTGGCTGAAGTAAAGTTCTGTGACAAAGTTGATAGCCTAGAGCCTCCCTCCCTCCCTGCTGGATGACCATGAGGAATCATTAGACCATATCTGGCCTGATACTCTCATACAAAAAATGTATAATGATTAATTACATTGTTCTCTCCTGAAACTGGAATGTCTGATGTTCTCAGTCCCTATATCAATATATGAATTATTCATCTCATGTATGTAAGAAATACTAATTAACTACACTGGCCTCTGCTTCATTGCCTTAATTAACCTGGATATCCCAGTATGGATCAGGACATCTACAGTTACCTCAGCACACTTCAAGTATGGTGTACTGGTGATTCAGTTTCTGTATGCAAGGAAGGGGAGTTTGGGATTTATTATGGCGTGTTCACTAAAAATTGATACATTTTGAAAGAGGAAATGAAAGAAATGAAATTTCCCCTAAGTCGTAGAACAAGAGCAAAGCAGTCACAAACGTTTGTCTATGAGTAAAAAACCTTCAACGTTGTTGGAAAATATGCACCCACATTTCTCAGTTAATAATCTGTAACATGTCAATCAATCCATCAATCAGTCAATCTTTATTGCATGACTCTGTAGTACAGAGTGAGGCAATGAAAACATATTTTCAATTAGATAGAAAGAATATATACAATACAGTAATATACAAGAGAAACACAGTATGGTATGATATATTTACGACCCTGTGCAGGGGCGGTGGATGCCCAGCTGGGTGTACATTGTTTGGGATTGTAATCTCTAGTCTGTTCATGCACGAGATCCAGGACATTTTGAGAGGCGATATTTTGGCCCTCAACATTTCATCAGTAAGTTGGGGATATGAAATTTTGGCCCCTGTGAGATTGTGACATTCAAATTCTATTCATCATATCTCAAGAATGAGTATGGTATGCCTAGATAGAACCAAACTTACATCACACATGTATGCATGTTGTCATGAAACTAAGATTGACCTATTTTTTATGGGAAACCAAGTCCAACCCATAGGTACTTGTAGAATTACTTTGACCTGGTGACCCGAAAGAAATCGGTAAATCTCACTGATTTTCGATAGGCTTACATCTATGTTTCATGAGCACATGCATACGTGATTTGGTGTACATACATATACCTAGGCTTACTGTACTCACTCTTGGGATATGATGTTAAATTTGACTGCCGAAATGTCCTGACACCCAATGTGGTTAAATTGGGGTACATGTATTTAGAAGAATTTCAGATAGTTTGGCATGGAGTTAAAGCCGGTGAGGAGCATGCTAAGAGGAAATGGGCTTCATCTTCCACTTTAGTGACAGGAAGAGAGAGAGAGAGAGAGATGATTAAATTTAATGTGGTTTTCACCAATTTTTTAACTTCATTGATAGAGCACATAGAGTACATGTATGTTCTTAAAGGTGAAGTGCAAAGGTTTTCATATTTTTCTTTTTATGCTCTTCACTGGTTAGCTAATGTTGTAACTATCAGTCTATTAACTTCATTTGGTTTTATTTGAAGTATTTTGTTTCTTAGTAACTTTAGAAAAGTGCTTCAAAATTGGTATCTCAAATCCCGCCAGTTTTAGAAATGAAATCCACATCGCTTATCTGCCCTTGTTTGACGCTGGTTTGTGACGTCACATCAGACCACCTGGCTGGACGTCAATACTTGTAACGTTGAGCCTTCGGGAGGCTGGTCTGATGTGACGTCACAATCAAGGAAAGATAAGCGATGACGGTTTGCAAATCAGAATTCAGCTTGGCTTAGGGTACCAACTAATTAAAAGCTTCTAACAGAGAAACTACTTCACAATAAACGAAGCAAAGTAGATAGAAATATCGGTCTAGCATTGTTCAACCAATATAAAATATAAAAATGAGAATCTAAAAACCTTTGCATTTCACCTTTAAATTGGTCATATGTACTCTGACTTCTCTGTTAATTAGTCATGTTGGTAGGAGAACGAGGTAATTATAATTCATCTAATTCTTGTCCAAATTATTAAATGCAATTTTCAGTCTTGACACATCCAGTTGGACATGTACATGTATATTTTCCATTCTTTAACCTACATGTCTACGGAACATGTAGACTATTTTTTGTGATGATGTTTTACATGAAACTATGTAGATTAGTTGATATAGGTATAGATTATGGGTAACTATAGTGTGTCAGTTACCAGAGCAGCATTATTGTCAATAGAATCACTGGGGCATCCTCCTACATGGCTATTCATATATCTGTGAGTGAATGCAATCATGATATATCAATGAGATATATACATGTATCATCACTAACTACTGTTCACTAACTAGTGTTTTTGTGTCAAACACTTCTTATGCTGGTATGTAAATACCCTCAGGATGAGTTTATTAGGACTGCTAAATAGGTGAACGATATGATCTTGATAAAACGAGTTCATAAAAAGGAGATTTTTGTAGTTTTCATCTTGATATACAATGTAGGTGACATCTATCATGATTCAGATCACTATACTGTCTGGCCGGTGCAGGCTTTGTTTACTGTTAGAAGATAACCTAAATTTAAAACTACAGTTCAGGTGTATAACACAAGTGGACACACATTGTATATCTACCAGGATATACAGGAAAATAATTCTCTAAATAATTGTGTAATGCTGGATAAACAAATGTTCTATCTATAGATCTACCCTATTTCTTCTAATTATTCAGATGGCAAAACTTAACATCAGGCTACTGTGGAGAGAAATTCTGCAAACATTCTACAACTTTCACTAGCTATCTTTGCCGTTCTTGGGATATAACATATCCATGCCTCAGTATTTAACCTCAGTTGACATAAAGATGGATTTTTTCTGCTTCTAAGTCTAAAAATGCTGTTCGAAAAATTAGAAAAAATAGTAACATGCAATCAACAGTTATCGACAGAGAGAGTGGGGAGGGGAAACAGGGGCAGATATATTTATGTAGTTCGTGTCAAATTTAAAAAAAAAAATTGGCGGAATTCCTTGTCCCCCTGTCCACATATTCATAAGTTTTACATGTATTGAACCTTTGGCATGGTTGGGTGGGAATGGTTGACAAATATTATTGGTGAATTGGTAATGTCATTGAAAAATGACATGGAGTTATTGCAAAATGTTCCACCCTGTTTAACTCCCTCTGTACCGGTAGTTTTAACAGATCCAAACTAGTATCAACACTGGCATGAACACAAATGAAGCGAAGATATATTTATCGTCGTCTTCGTAATTTCAAAATCGATACTCCCAGCTTTTCAACAATATGCAATATGATAAAAAATATTGAAATTCAATATTTTTGTATGCCAGTCAATGACAGGCAATTGTTGAACTTTTTTTCTATCGGTACTATTGCCAAAGTGTGTCAAATCAAATTTAAAATTCAAAAGTTTTCTGGTGGAGGACCGCCATAACCCCCCCCCCCCCCCCCCAAAAAAATTTCAAATCGCTCCACTGTGCCTGATTAAAGTACAGCTGCACATGGAGGATGACACATGCAATGATAGAATTACGTGTAAGCCTGACATGCTGCTATGATGTGATGTCATTCTCAGTTGATGTGATATAAATACACAATCATGCTATAAAATACCAGCATGTCAGGCTTACAATTTTGTCATTGCATGTTCATGCTCCATGTGCTAGGCATACTTTGGTATCCTGGTATCTATATACATGCATATAGGACAAAACTGTCAATTAACAAATTGGCAAATGCACAGTAATTGCACTTGTCTTTATTGCACCAATATAAGCGTGCTGTCTGTGTCTCATGTGCTGTCCTCAGTGTTTTATAGAGTGGCGGGTGTCTGGTTCCATGTTGCTTCAAGCAACAGAATACAACTTGGCTTGGTTCGTCATGATATGACAAATATTTTGAAAGCAATGTTAAATCCTACTCGCTCATCCTGGACAAAATGGAAATCAGACAAAACAGCAATGAACAAAATGGCAATATTTTTTTTTTTAAATATGGAGCATTTGGGGAATTATTAGGTATACGATTATCTTTGCAATACAATCCTCATGTTAACCACCCTCTGTATCCAAGTAGGCATTTTTATGAATTAATAATACAACATTTACTTAGTCTGAAAACTCCTCTCTTCTCTATTCTTTCCCGAATGGGGAAACGGACATATTTTATATGAATCAAGCCATATGATACTCTTTCTTTTGGAGGAATATTTATCTCCAATAATAATGAGAAGATAGTATGTCTTATAATTTTTCCACGTGAAGTATAAGTATAATGTACTGGTACATGTACATGTATGTTGTATTGTTAAGTATAAACAAATCCTGCCCAATAAGATACAGTTAATTGCTGGTTATCATGAATGAATTACAAAAATGTTAGATAATACCTCAAATACTCCATAGAATGCATCAAGATAGTTTGAAAAAAAAAGGTTGCCGTTTTGTCTGCTGTCATTTTGTCCATTACTGTTTTGCCATTGCCATTTTGCCCACTGTCTATATGTTACCATTGGTCATTCATTGGGCAATAAAGTAAGGAATAACGATATCTTATCACCTTTCATGCACTTATATCCATACATTATATTTCTGCCAAGGGACAGCTTGCCTTTAAGGCCCCATAAAAAATGCCTTGTTTCCCATCAATGACTTTTCAAAAAGTCGTCACGGGCGGTCCTTTTTTCTTTTTTATTTTCGAAAGGGCATAGGAATGGTTCAGTTTATTCGAGAATCCACTGATATTAAGATCGTGATAGTCTAATTTGGTCCTAAAATATACAATTCATTTTAAAGTTTCATTTTGTACACGGTCTTGCGAGAGATTAAATAAATACATCGGATATTAAAATCAGCAGAAATCCCATGGCACTCCACAACAAGCATTCATAGCATGCCACAACAGTTGCTGGTGCAAACCAGAGTTAGTTCAGCCTCATTTTCATACGAAAAGAAACACCAATAAGGCAGATGAGAAAAAAATAAAAAAATAAATCGGGGCGGGCGGAAAAATTGGGGCGGGCGGTGATGGGAAACAAGGCATTTTTTTATGGGGCCTAATGTCATCACTCTTTTCAAGATATACTATACATGTATATCACAGGTTGATGTACATGTAACTTATAGCCTTAAGTGCTTTCACCAATTAATAATTGAGAATGCATTACTAGGTTAATCTCTGCTCTACATACCTGATTGACTAGCTTTATCTTACATTATTAACTTAAAGGTCTGATCCAAGTCATGATTAACTGTCCCACTGTAAAAAGGCTTATGAAATTAGCTTTCATGTAGGAAATGAATTTGTTGTAAGTCTTGATTGTGACAGCTGATGAGCTATATATAGTGACTACCTTGCATGTTACTGACAAATCACCTCTTAAACTTGGCCTTTACTGCCATCATGACAGGCAGTTGAACTTGCCATACACACATTTCATCATTTTGACACATTCATGAAAATAAGGCCACTTGAAGAAGCCTTTGTTCTCTCAAAGTCAGGCAATCAAAAACTATTTATCATTTTTGCATTATTTCTTTGTCCTTTCAGAGAGTTCTTTGTCCTTTCTGAGAGTTCTTTCTTTCTGGTGACTCATTGGTAAAAGGTTATCAGCTAGACTCTGACCTTGGATATGAAGCAGAATGGCTCCTTCAAAAAATTTGTCCAGTATATGGGCACTGGTCATTTGCACTGTGCAACCCACTGACCAGGATAAAGTTACATTGTATGCTGATACTTGTACAGAATGCCGGATGCTCCATCAATTGCATTAAAACAGTAGTAATTTGTGTTTTGTCTGTACACCCGCTTCAGAAACCCTGCTGCAAACAGTGAATAATAAGCTTTGTGCCTTCACTGATATTACACGTAGTAGCCACTGCAAAAGTTTGATCACGTGCATTGACTTCCTAACGCAGACATAAACTCCCCACTCCTGCAAAAACCTGCTCCCTGCATGTCCTGTGAATTGTACGTTAATTCCCCTAATAATTAAATCACAGGAAGTTCAATTTTCAACTCTGATGTTCAAACATAGAGAAAATGTAACATTTCCATTCTTCATTCAAATTGAAGAAAAACCATTTAATGAAAAAATGTGACATGTTGTAGTCGGTGCCATCGAGAATATTTCCATATAAGTTAATATTATAAGCCATTTTTGCTGCACATCCGGTGATCGATTTATTAGGGGAATTACTGTAATTCGTTATCTTAGGGTCAGAGTTCACTGACTAGCATGCTTTACGGTCGGGGCATATGGCATGAAAGCCAGACAACTTTTCAACTTAAGCAGTATTTGCTATGCTACAGAAAAACCTGAGCATTTTCTCACAATAAAATGTGAAATTGGGGCATGCTAGGAACTGGCTAAAGGCATTCCAAACAGAGTGGCATGGTGCGCCGGGTTGGAATTCCTAGGAACACCATGGCATCCTTTTTTTGAACTTGGCAGACACCAAACTGGGCATGGTGTATCCAATTTGGATAACGGGCATATGCGATTCCTACAAAGGAACTCGTGCCCTAATTTCAAGAAGCTCCCATGGATAGAGACTGAATGCCAACTCGCTAACTTGCAAAAGTAAAAAGGTCAATGCAGGGTGTGAAATTGTCCTTTGCCCTTTTGCCTGGAGGAACCAAAATTTCCTTTGCGCAACCTAATTCCACTTGAATTGCAATTCATTTGGATGTGTTGGTTTCCGTACTTCCCCATGGGCAACTTGAATTTGTTTTCCTATTTCACACACTGCAATGACTGTTGCAACTGTTATGTAGTGGGAGGTGAAGGTAACAGAGATGTTGTGATGAAAACCATTTCGAGCTGATTAAATTTTCCATTTCAGTATATTTTTTCTGGTTAGAATTGGATTTGAAATCTATGTATTGTTATTTGTAACATAAACGTATGTTCTAATTTTCATACCTCGACAAATGCTGTCGATTGCTTCGCAATCTCGGGGTCAAACTTGGTATGAAAGATGTCCCAGCGTAATCTCGAGGTTTTGACGGTAAATTAGTACAACAAATGCATGTATGTCGGTTGCAAAACCCTTAAGCAATACCAAATTAAGGGACCAGTTATTAAAGGTTATACAAAATGGTCTCAAAATCTGCTACTTTTTTGTGCTAAATTGTTGTAGAGGTGATTATATAGACTTGTTTTACATTTTTGTATGTTTTCAAACTGCCCAAGGTTGGAAATTGCAGCAGTAAAGTGCGACAATTTCACGCCCCTTTCAAAACGGTGAAAGCTGTGATCGCTTGACCTGTGACGTCACAACCTGATTACGATCTCGGCCAAATGCCTGTTGTGATGTCAAAATGTCAGCGACATCACGCTAGAACTCCCACAGTTGGGTGAATCTTTCGTAACAACGCCCGACGTCACATACACTATGACGTTTACGGCGCAATCGTAATCAGGTTGTGACGTCATGCACCGGAGGTCATGGCTCCAATACGTTTTCTCCCACACGTGTGCTATTCGTGTCCTAAAACCCACTTCGCCGACATTATTCAAGAAAAAAATACTAATTTGTTGTTTGGAACACCACCGGGTATGTTTTAATGCAAAGAAGTATAGAGTCATTTGGTATAACCTTTAATTCCCACCTGGAGACTGGATATTTTTTTCATCATGTCTCATATAATTCATGACTGATGGAAACATTGTGACTCCAGGTGCTGCAGTGACCGTATGTATTTCAGCATGTCTCCAGATCTGGTATAGTTGAAGTACAGGTTTGAGTGACAGTTAGTGTATACAGTTTATGACCTGGTCTCAGTGACAGAGTACAAACCTTAGTACCAGCTGTCCTCTCAAGTGGAGACTGACTTCATACTCCTGCTAAGGAGATCAAGCACAGCTGCTGAGGAGATTAGGGTCTGTCATCCAGACAGGACAAGTATTCCCATATGTCACTAACGTTCACACCAAACTTAATATTTATCACAGAATGTACCAGTGCATTGTATTTGTAATTGTAGCTTCACCACTATCGTGACTGCATTGTGTTAGCCAGAAACGTATCGATCAAGCCATGATCAGGCGATGTAGAATCGACCATACCTGATTAACTCACAAACATTTACTAAAAAAGGAACCAGCCTCAAGGTGTATTCCATGCCACGAATATCTCACAGTGAAACATATTCTGATCGACTGCATAGATTTTAAGATTGTAAGAGATTCTTTGTATCAAGCAGCTAATTTAGAAGATCTTTTTATTCGGGTAAAAGGAGACTCTATATTTTAGGTTATTTGAGAGAAATCATTTTGTTGCATAAGTTTTAACGTATGTACATGTTTTTGGTGTGTTGTGTTGATTACTTCTGGATTGCTGGGTTGTTGACTTGTTTTTGTTGAAATACTTAGAATTTTGTTTGATTGTGTGTCTCACTCACTCCCTGCGTTGGGTTAACAATGTGTAATTCAGTACATGTACATGTGTATGTGTACATGGCTTTTCATTGCAGATCACATGTTCAAGAAGCCTACAGTAAAATGTAGGTGAAGAATTTCACAAAATGATATTTTGGAGAAAAGCTTGACCATACATGTACAATATAAATTTTAGTAGACTGCTTAAGCGCAACTCACACTTCGAACATTTTGTTGTTTTAGAACAAAAACACTGTTCAGAACATGTTTTGTCCGCAGTGTGAGGTGCCCAGAAACACGAACTTTCTGTTTGAGGGACAAGTTCATGGAATCAAAACATGTTTGATTTTCGGAACTTGTTTTTATCCTCAAAACAGTTTTTGTGTTCAGTGTGTGGTGATTGCGAACATTTGTCCGAACATTTACCAACAGTTATCCAATCAACTGTCAGGTGTTGATCATGTGATGAAGCCGCTCTCACATGACACAACAAAATGGCTCCCATCACATGACCGGCAGCCTCGCTGCTTGATCGCTGCAATTGGCGGTCAAGAGAAAATGTTCGCAGTGTGAGGTTACCACGAACAAAAACATGAACGAACTGTTCTGTTCTAATACAACAAAATGTTTGTAGTGTGAGTTGGGCTTCACATGTACTTCCCCTCCCTTCCAATATGGAATGCATTCTAGAGTTGCTATATGAACAATATTGTGATATTCCATGAAAAATACATTGTGTACATGTAGATTGACAATTCAAGGAACCATTTGGATAAATGCATACATCATGTATACCAGTACTTCCCGTTCCTTGAATATAATTCACCAAGAAATTGGAATAATATTCTCAGTTTACAATTTTACCAGGAAATGATCTGCTACAAATGGTCAAAAAGGGACTATTTAAATGAGAGATTCTACTGCATTTGTCCCTCGATCCCCAGGGTCTGGAATCGGGTTAATTTCAATGTCTAGCTTAACAGGAGTTCCCAATAAATTTAAATTAACATTAACAATAATTATAAACTTTCACAATATAAATGCCCTTGCAATTTTCTATTTGACAGTTGTGTTCTGATGACATACTGGTATACATGTATATGATTGAGTACTGTGTAAACCTGATCATTGGATACAGTACCTAATTACATGTACCTGCTCTCGGAAATCTGTTTCTAATGAGCTGACCACATTATTGTTTGAGTACCAGCATATTTTAAGTTTGTCTGGAATATAAACCAGAATCCTTTATTTGACTTTTACTGCACTTAATGGTTCCTCATTTAGACTGGGTAAAGGTCAATTAGAAGTTAAGTACTGGTAGGTCTAGACACAAAGTATGTACATGTACAGTAGCTTTTGGGCACAGACCATTGGTTGGCTGCATATCTGAACTATTCACTGTTTATTTCTTCCTCTAGAACTCCCCAGGTCTCTGTCTCAATGTACTTATTCATTCTTCCTCTATCCTACTGAGCCACTGATTACATGTGCCATTCATACGAATCCATGGTTCATATTCCATGTAAGAATCACTCGACAATGCATACAATAGCCAAGTGTGGGGACAACAATATGTCTAGACTTGAGCCTTTTCAGCATCACAAAGACTCAGACAATAGCTTCCTACATGAAGTATCTACAGAATCTACAACATTTTGTTATGCCACATTTTGGTAGACACACCACAATTCGACCGGTACATGTATGCAACATTTTGGCAGGCAAGTCACAATGTGACATTCGGCAGACATTTCACTTATTGGCAGGCCCACCACATGGCACATTTTGACACAAAGTGCATATACAGCTTGACAGTTTATCAGTACATTCAACATACATGTAGGGGCTTCATATTACAACTTCATCACCCATCTAATCAAACCTGTCCATACAGTACTGAAGAAGTTAAGTACGAAGGTTTGAAGATCTCTTGGTGGTTGCACTTAAAGGCAAGAACAACAACACTTGAGTGTTGATTTAGTGGCTGAATATTTCTGCCCATTTTGAAAATAATGTATCTCAGAGAGAACTGTATTGGGGAGACAATAATGGAACCGTTACTTGGTCTGAAAATCATACTAAAGATGAGAGAGAAATACTTTAGTAAACATGTACATCTTTGAAGACAGATTTGCTATTCAATGACCCAAATTGCGAGTAAGACGACTCCCTCCAGACTCAGGCTATCTGACCCATTCATTGATCTGTTCCCACCCCTGGTATTGTAACTTCCTGATGATTAATCTCACAGCAGTTACTGATAACGGTCACATATTGATTGGTTATTGATCCCCCCACATACTACAGTAGTAGCTAAGTGTGAGTGTTGATCTGTCCACTCATCTGTTTTGTCTCCAATTATGGCCTGAGTTACCTGTGTTTACCTGTACTCTCCAATCATTGCTCAAGTCAACAGATGGCCAGTTTTCAGTTCCTGATTATTGATCTCATTAAATGGTGATAATCAGGATAAATGAAGATAATTAAATTGTAGAGTAGCTCACATTCCCAGGTACAGTACTGAAGCAATGTACATTTAATCACTGATGATGTCTCATATCATAAATCACCTTCTGCCTGCCCATCATCTGCTTTAAAGTAATTTAATTACTTATTCCAATTATGGTAGTCGCCAGTAAAGTGATCGACATTGTACATCGAATTTATGTACATGTGCACAAACATGAACAAATTCCTTTTGCTCAGCAGGTTTAGTCTTAGCTGTTTGAGGATTTCTACATCATGTACATGTACATGTAGGTGTTTCTGGAGCTATATGATCCCCGGGGTTTGCTGGTTCTACCTGGATAATACCATTAATCTTGTCCTTCTGGAGCTATATGATCCCCGGGGGTTTGCTGGTTCTACCTGGATAATACCATCAATCTTGTCCTTCTGGAGCTATATGATCCCCGGGGTTTGCTGGTTCTACCTGGATAATACCATCAATCTTGTCCTTCTGGAGCTATATGATCCCCGGGGTTTGCTGGTTCTACCTGGATAATACCATCAATCTTGTCCTTCTGGAGCTATATGATCCCCGGGGGTTTGCTGGTTCTACCTGGATAATACCATCAATCTTGTCCTTCTGGAGCTATATGATCCCCGGGGTTTGCTGGTTCTACCTGGATAATACCATCAATCTTGTCCTTCTGGAGCTATATGATCCCCGGGGTTTGCTGGTTCTACCTGGATAATACCATCAATCTT
>JAVTVY010049916.1:0-23653 GCA_036873755.1 Hanleya hanleyi | reverse complement strand
AGCAGCCCCTTCAGGCTGCTAATAATTAATGCACAGTTATACTCCGGAAAATTTTCACGGGAAGCCAGTGTTAAATTTATGGATCGAGGGCAACTAGTGCTACACCGGGAAATTTTTCACGGGAAGCCCCTATTCTATTTATGGATCGAGGGCATCTATTGCTATACCGGGGAAATTTTACAGGAAACTCCCTGTTCTATTTATAGATTATTGCTCTAGTTCTGTGGCGTCGCGCTCTACGCTGGGCCGTTTTATAAATTAATAATGGAGGGGCTAATAATAAAGTATAACGCCCTATAAAATCATGTTATTGTTATATTATCGGACACCCATCAAAAATCCACAGCCCACCATACCCGATAGGAGTCCTCGCGAAAACCCTGCTTTGTAGGTCATCGCTCTATGCCGGGGTAAATTTGTTTTCGGGGATTTTGCTCGAAAAGCCCCTATACTATTTACAGATCATAACGTCAGCTCTCGGTCGGGGAATTTTCTGGAAATCCCCTGTTGTATTCATGGATCGAGGGCATCTAGTGCAACCCCGGGGGAATTTTACGGAAACCCCCTGTTCTATTTATAGATCATTACGTCATCGCTCCACACCGGTGGTTATAAAATGGGCGACATTCTGAAAACTGTATTCATTTTCTCGAAAGTTGAGGCGAAGCCCTGTCACTCAGCACCATAAATCCTGACTATATTGCACCAGTGGTGTACACCGACAATGAGCACCCTGAGTATACCGCTGCTATCAACGCGGTTGTCAACAACTTTACATCATCAGCACCACTTACCAGGTGTGAGACAACCACCAACACCACCACCACCCACCCGCAGCCTGACTATAGCGCCGTTACTGATGCTGCAATGGACTTCGCTATCAAGATTGAACCATTAACCATCGCCATGGGAGCTGATCTCTACGGACCTCCAACCAGGCATGAGACCAAACACAACGCCTTCCTGAACCATCCTTTATCACCGACGTCAAATATCAACGGGGATGACATTATCAGCCAGACGATGAATACCGCTAATCGGCGATGAACACTATGGCCTAATGTAACACTGACCATCGACGGCAACCAAAGTATCTTACTAGACACGGCCCTCAAAGGGAAGAGAGCCGTGAGACATATTGAACTGTCTCCGATCCCCTGGACAAAACTCATCTCGTCTTTTCGAGAAGTCGACATATTCATCGGGGCTGCGGCCAGAGAGGAGAGCCGTATTTTCATCCATGGCTCAATATTTACCAGCTACGCTATGTACAACGGTCAGACGTTAATGCACACAAGGGCCAGGCAGTATGATATGGCTGCCCACATATTGCGGCCATTGGTCGTAGGCGTGACCTTACACCTAACAGCCTGGCGTAAACTGCAAACTATCACCCCAGAAGTGCCGGTGGCCTTAACAGCGGAGATTGCAGAGCGTTTATACCAAGTGTATAAAACCGCTTACCTGGAGAAATTAACAATGGGAGTTAGTAGGACCTTCGACTGTGTGGGATGTGCGACGCTTAATCCTAAGGATAAGCATACATGCGTACACCCAGTACCCACGGCCGTCCTAGAAGGAGCCTTACAGAATGTACAGGAACTACATGTTGAGCAGACATTTCGGCTCCATGTGCGTGAGGATATCCTCAAAAGATGCATTGAACAAATTTTGTCTACCACACCTAGCCGGCATAACCCCCGTTTCCAGGCGGAGGTGCGTAGCTACATCATTTTAAAAATGTAAGCTACGTTTGTGAACTGAACTACTTTGCGTGTGTCCTTACGTGCGTGTGTCTCATAATAACCCGTAATGTTAAAAAGGTGTCATTTAGTCATGTATATATATATATTGTGTTAGAAAATTGGCCATAACTTACTATTACAGTTAAATATTCTTTATAATTGGCCCCGTAATCTTGAAAAGGGGTGATTTACTGTTGTATGATATTCCGTATTATTATATTTATTAGAGTGTCTCCCTATATAAATAGTAATGAGATAAAACTGTATATTCCCCGGTCACGTGAGTATATATTGCCCGCTGAAACGGCATATTCCCCTCCCCCCCCGTGGAATATACACCAAAGGGAGATAATTACAACAGAGGTCGCCCCGTTCTGCAAACAACCGATCACAGAGCGGTTCGTCGAGCTGATTTCAGCTGCAGAAATAAATATTCCCCCCATCTAATTGTGAGTAGAATCGCACCCAGGCACATTATTGGAGTAACTTGCACATCCTCGGGGCAACGGAACTGCACATTCTCCTCACACCAAGGCAATATTTTCATATTATTGTTGAATAGGGCGATTTACTGTTGTAGGCCTACAAATATTCCGTATTATTATTATTATTATGAGGATAAAAAAAAAATTCATCTCATCGGATGGTGTTGCTCTTTATTACCATTAGTCTATTGTATGGGAGCGGGCGTTAATCACTGTGCTTTCAAAAGAAAGTCTATCTTTCGGGAGATTAAGGTGGCCCTGAAAAGGGAATCTCAAAACCTGATGGTTTAGTTTCTGTAGATCCTCCTGAACATTTCTCCGTGGTGACGGCATAGTGGACATTTCACCGCCAAATGCATGCAGGGCTGTACCGGTACTGCTTTGGTAAGCACTCAAAGCACAGGCAAAGTTGATCGCATGGGGAAAAGGCGTACATAGCTAGCCCCGTCTTGCATGAAATTTGTGTTTGATAGAGAGGAGAATTGACGCTAGAACTTGAATACAGGGGTGTACTACTATAGAAAAAAGTGCAGAGGAAAATTTGTATATAATATCAGGGCTGGTGAAAATTGTAGAGCGAAATTTGAAGGGAAGGTACCATTTTTTTCTTTCCAAACCCAAAATCTGCGAAACACACAGTAGAGAGGACTGCTTGACGTTGATTGGCTGAACGCTAGAATCCCACCCGCGGCTATAAAAGGCCAGCACAATCTGATTGAATCACGAAGGCCGTGAGAAACACTGCCGCCTGGCGAAGAATGGTGCGAGTGGTTGTGCGTACCGAGCGATCTTGATGGCCATGTACGCGCACTTGGAAGATAACGCAGGACGGGAAGACGTTATTCAGATATTCACACTGGATGTGTTGGATGCGTTACCGGTAGGACCTGTTCATGAAGCCGTCTGGACGGCGTATTGGACAATTTTACGGGATCTTTGTCAAGCCCGCGACCGAGGACCACCAATTGGCGTATTTACAATGACATCTGGTATGCAGTAACTGTTACGGGAGCTGCCATACTCGTTCACCTTCTTCGTCGGCACACGTGAAGGACACACATTAAAAAACCCAATTCCAATGGCCCTTTTCAGTGCCGAAATTCTTCGAAAGAGCACTTCTAACAAATGCAGAAAAATGTACTTTATGTTGTTGTTGTCGTTGTATGTTTGTCGTTGTATGTGTGTTGTTGATCGGGCATCGGTAATCATGGTTCAAGTCGTGAGAGCCTAGCAGCCTAAAAATAAAAAAAAGTCCTTGCACACACTATCAGTTAAATTCCTACACGGATATCCATAAGAAAAAAATAATAGATAGACAGTTTTACAGCTATGGGATGCTGGCTTGAATGCGTATAGTGGTTTGTATTTGATTTGGCCCTGCCTTTTAATTTCACGGGGGTCGGTATACGAACATGGCCGGTATATCAGAGAAGGGAATCCTGATGTGAATGGGTACAGTGTTTTGTATTTTATTTGACTCAGGATTAATTTTTTTCACCGGGATGTGCCTTTTAATTTCACTGGGGTCGGTATACGAACATGGCCAGTGTACCAGGGAATGGGTTCCTGGTGTGAATGCGTACAGTGTTTTGTATTTAATTTCGCCCAGGCTTAATTTTTTTCCACCGGGACCTGCCTTTTAATTTCACTGGGGTCGGTATACGAACATGGCCGGTGTACCAGGGAATGGAATCCTGGCGTGAATGCGTATAGTGTTTTGTATTTGATTTGGCCCAGGTTTAATTTTTTTTTTCACCGGGACCTGCCTTTTAATTTCACTGGGGCGGTATACGAACATGGTCGGTGTACCAGGGAATGGTACTTAATTTTTTTCACCGGGGCCCCGTCTTTTAATTTTACGGGCTATACGAAAAGAATACCCTCGGTGTATTAGACTAGGCTTCAAATATTTTTTTTAGTGGGTTCCTGGTGTGAATGCGTACAGTGTTTTGTATTTAATTTAATAAAGGCTTGATTTTTTTCCACCGGGACCTGCCTTTTAATTTCACTGGGGCCGGTATACGAACATGGCCGGTGTACCAGGGAATGGGATCCTGGTGTGAATGCGTATCGTATTTATATTTGATTTGGTCCAGGCTTAATTTTTTTTCACCGGGCCCTGCCTTTTAATTTCACTGGGGTCGGTATACGAACATGGCCGGTGTACCAGGGAATGGAATCCTGGCGTGAATGCGTATAGTGTTTTGTATTTGATTTGGCCCAGGCTTAATTTTTTTTTTCACCGGGACCTGCCTTTTAATTTCACTGGGGCGGTATACGAACATGGTCGGTGTACCAGGGAATGGTACTTAATTTTTTTCATCGGGGCCCCGTCTTTTAATTTTACGGGCTATACGAAAAGAATACCCTCGGTGTATTAGACTAGGCTTCAAATATTTTTGGTTAAATGGTGTTGTTGTTTGAAAACAACAAGAACGTTTCGGACGAAAAAAACGCAGAATAATTGTGCAAAGTAGAAGTCCCTCTTCCGAATAATATGGGTGGCCCTGAAAAGGACCCTTGAAATGGCTCTGGAAAGTACATTGGATGTTGGATTGGAGGGGAACGCTTACCGCCCCTCCGACACTCTATAATAGTGGTCTAGTCGGTCTAGTCGCGGAGTCAGGTGTTCTACGTAGAGAGCCGAGTCGTTCCGACGAGCTTTTATGTACTGGTTAGCAATACGGAAAGACCCGAACATAGGGACATTCATTGTAGTATAAAGCTGGGCTAAGTAACATGAAACACGCAAACCAGGGTATTATAGTACAGCGGAGGGGCGTTCAAAAAAGCGAAATGCGGAAAATTGAAACACGGACTATACACTCCTGTATCTAAATAAGCTGACATGAACCTCGCAAGCTAGAGTATTTAGGTATAAAATGCATACTCTCACATCCGCACATTTTCCTGTCCCATCAATTAATATTGTACGGTTCTTTCAAAACTTGGAATGTCAAAAATGCTGAAACACGGACTTCCCTTATATGCGTTGTAATTTACACTAATCATATTAAAATAAAACACACAAGCCACGGTATTGAATGAGATCTCATATTTTTTATTCAAGAACAACAATAAAAAGCGTGAGAACAACCACGTGAAAACTGAAGCCCAGAACGGGGCTTGTACATTGAAATGGTTAGAACTTAAGCCCAGAACGGGGCTTTTACATTGAAATGGTTTGCGGCCCAGTCATACACCAGTACATCTCGATCGGTAGCTTGAGGGTACTCGGCAAACATCTGTACGATGGTAGGTAGAGTCCGACCGCGGCATCGATGGTAGAGGTAAAACAGGCAGAACTGGCCGCACATCCTACTGCTCAGGCCTTGCAACGTTTGACTGTTCCAACACCAGGTCTGAGTCCCTTGATCCATGAAAGTAGTGAGATCGGGATGGAGGGATGAAAGTTCGTACGGATCGAAGTATTCGCCCGGGTGCTCTGTCAAGTACACGACCACCCAATGTTGACCGGGGCGATCCATCGGGTTCGTGTAGAGGACGTATGTGGCAGGATACACACGGTCTAACGGGAACACATCTCGGGTGAACACCCCTTGAAAGACCGTACGTGTCCACGGATCGTTCTCCAGCACGGTGGTAATCTGGTCTGTATCCATATTAAGTGACGTAATCACACAGGACGGTACGGCTTTTATCTATTTGAATAATGTTGTCAAACTCAGGTAGCAAATCACATTAGTCTTTCTCGGTAGATGTGTCCCGAAATGAAGTCCCAAGCGTAAGTTGCCTTTTTTGCTGATGGTCGTTGTCTAAGGAAGGATGTGAGATCGCAACAGAACAATGTGTACCCTTTACCGAAATCTTCTCACCTAATCATATTTCCTTCGTCCTGGTTGATTTGCCCGGTCGCTGCAAAGAGGTTCACATAGCTCCGGATTTAATTGCTCGTTCCGAATTTGGGTTGCAGGGGGTGTGCTGGGACCTGTTGCCCGTCCACATGCAGGGCCACGAAATTGGTGTTGAACAATTTTAGGTTGAACGGATTCCTCGTGATCGCACCATTATAACTGACGTTCTCCACACAGGCGATGGTCAGGCGCTTAGGTAAATCTCAAACCAGAAATAAGTTTTCTTGGTTGGCGATCATATTACCTTTAGGGACGGAAAACATTTTGGTTTGTACTCGCCGGATGGGGTATTGGGCTGGTTTTTTCTCCAAGACTCTGATGTGGCCCAACTGTACATCTGGGCTCGGTTTCACTTTGCGTACAAACAGACTGGCCTCTTGGATGACAATGTTATACTCGATGTCATTCGGAGCCATACGTATGTGCTAAATCCAGGTATGTCGTATCAGCGTTGGTGATGGTGAATTCAATGGGTCCTGTGGCTGTGATGCTGGAAAGGGGTAGATGTTCTACCCATTGTCTCTCCTCGGCACTAGTCTGGGTAGGTGGTACGGTCCACAAATCAAATTCACTGTTGGTAGAAGGACACGACTCGGCGTGGATGAAAGCCATGTTTTTCGCAAAGATGTATCGCTTTTTCGATGTGCGTTGTCGCTTGTTCAGCCGTCGACTGGTGTGTTGTCTCGGGACCACGGGTCTTTTATGCTTTAAGCGCATGACAAGTTGGACTTTGGCGACCAAGACTTGCCCGGATTCTTTAGCTCGGCGTTTGACAGCCTGTCGAACCGGTACATCACTGAATGCATCCCCCATGACTTGTAGACCGCCTCGTACAGCTTGTTTTCCCAGTGCTTTGACGCCACGCGTCACCAACGGAAGAAAAGTTTTGACCATGCTGCCAAGCACATTGCCAATCCCATGCCCGCGCTGAATACGTGCTTCGCTAAACACGGCTTATTTGGTGTAATAATCAACGTAACTGTATGTATTGCATTGATAAGGCACCTTCATTATGCGAAGTGAACCGCTCGGACTTGACGGAAATGAAGTGTCAGCACCACTTTCTCACGCTCGAATGCAATCGGTTGACCGGTATCGTCTCTTATATCGATGATGATGGAGCTAATATAGGTCTGACCGACAGGTAGATAAACGATGTGCTTGAAACTGTGGGTAACTTGATCACCGGGCAGACGCGTAGTACAGGTACGTTGCGGTCTCCGACAATGTGTGCATCGACCACGTCTGAGTAGATATACAGCCCATACAAACCACCACGCATGTCCATTGTACTGTAGGTGGACTCGGCGGTGAAGCCTACTTCGGTAGGACCCGCGTACACATTATCACGCAGTCCTAGCAGTTGTTTTAGGACGCTGCTGAATTCTATACCCACGTTGGCAGTCAGCCTCAACTGAAACTTCTGATTGTATTCGTTAAACGACAGGAAAACGGAATCTTTGAACGGGAGGGGTTCTGCCTTGTTACCCACTCGGCGATCGATCTTACCCTCCATGAGATCGCACAACGCCTTGATGAACACTTTTGGGGGGTGTTGTACTGGCCTGGAGGAGGTACAAAGAGATACGTCTTGCTGGCCTGCGTGATCAGATACCACGCCGTGTCATCTTTCACGTTGCATCACGTATACGGGTACTGGATATCTACCAGACCACATTCCCAACGACCAGGCAAGTTCAAGGGTTGGGATAACTGTGTTTCGTAGTGAGTTAATGTATTGCTCGGGAACACGGCTACCGATCTGTTACTGGGTAGTGTGATGAGGTAAAACTTGGCGACTGAGATTTCCTGCCCTCGCTCTCGGTATTAATAGTTGTCCCAGGCCTTGCGCGCTTGTGCCCGGCGTCGTGATCGTCGAGGTGACTTGCTACGTGTCATAGATCTTGATGGCCGTAGTTTCAGGGGTGGTGTTTTAAAGGTGTGAAAAGAAGGTGCCCGTCGTTGTGATGTTTTGGGTGGTGTATCCGGTTCCCACTCGGCTTCCCAAGTCCGTGGGGGTCGCGTCTGACGTTGTGACTTGCGAGATGCGTGTACCGGCGATTGCTGTTGTATGACCTGCTGCATCCAGGCCCAGCGCTGGGGTTCCCCACCAATTCTTGTGGTACATGCATGTCTTTCAAGCCTCGAGCAAAGACCTCCCATCCTTGAGGATCCGTGTTGACGCGTTGACGCATTAAGTCATTCACTAAATCCGTCATGTGGGTACCGGGGACCACCTGGTTCTGTACCAGTAGTTCGCCTTTATCATTCCAAGTCATGTTAGAATTGTCTTTCACCCGTTGTAATACCAGGCCAGCTTATTTCTTGAATGATGCAGGTACACTCTATAAGACTTCGTCTTCGACCCACTGTGGGGCTGTGAATGATACACCGGGTGATGGCAGCTGTGGGACAAGTGATGTTGGCGGTACGCGTTGTGCTGGCTGTGCGACTGACCCTGGCCTTGGATCAGGGGTTTTGTATTGGTCCATGATCGTGATGTACCGTTGGAGCGTCTGATTGTACTGTTGTACTGTCTCACTGTCGCTTAACCCCGGTCGTTGTAGAATCTGTTGCATTTCGTGATCGAGTGTGTTGATCGTCTTCACCGTAGGTGGAATCGGATTCGGCGATTGGAAGCAGACGTGGTTCGATGAGAATCATTTTTTTCGTGTGTTTCGTTGTTGACCGAAGAATCCACCGAGTAATGGACCGAGCACGGAAGCGGTCAAGATCGCGCCTCAGCTGGGGGAACCAATGTGGGTGTGTTTACATTATTTTTGCATGTACACGTGGTGAGTCTCTCCGGGAAAGATACCAGTCCGTAGTCGTCAATGGTCGGGGATGGTTTGCTTCATGTCAAAGAGCATAAACCCGTGCTGAGGAGTGCAAACCGCGTGCGGCCGGGGTACATCTGTCTCGCCAGGTGCAGCAGTTGAGCGGTATCTCTCGGGTTTTTGAAGATCACCAGGTAGTGAGCATTTAAGCTGATGTTTCGATGCTTTTTGCTTTTCCTGGACAGATTCTGCACAATGTAGATGATGCTGAGACGGCGATGATGACTGCCTTTGGTAAAGAGCTGAGTGACACGAGCGTCGGTCTCCGCCATGAGATCATCCAGGACCACCAAGGTGTCCTGTTCCAAATCAGCCAGTGTGGGTAGCCCTTCCACGAACGTGGTGTGGGGCATTGCTGCATACGCCGCCTGCCATTCTCCGTAACACCACACTACCCGGGCAATGGGTGGTGTAATCATGTTGTCAGCGTATTGAATGAGTTTTTGGACGAAGTGTGTTTTGCCTGAGCCAGTCGGTCCTGCGATGAGGCAGGTGAAGGAATGCTGCCACCTCGGGTTCATGGATGGAGGTGTATCCGCTGTCATGGTAACCCGCTTTTGTAAATTTGGTACGAGTGAACCGGGGTCGTCGGTGCGTCAACGTTGGTCGCCGTTGTCGGTACGTTACGGCGTTCACTGTGGGTGATGAAATCCGGTGGGTTTTCAGGCGTAGTGGGCACTGCAATACTTCGCGTGGAGCTCGATGTTGACTGTATACTCGGTGTGGTGGTGATGGCTGGGCTCGTTTCGATCACGGGTTTGACTGGTGTAGAGAAGGTCTGTACATTCGCCTACATAAGTAGACAGATGAGGTACACGACGTCGTAAAACGCACCTCTATATAAAATGCCCAGCAGGGTTAGCAGTGTCCCCACAAAGCAAACTTGGGCTTTGCGTGTTTTAGGAAACGTGATGTTCAGAGGTGGTCGAGCGTAGAATGAATGCTACCGGCTGTGGTTCCTGGCTTTATAGCCGTTTCACCTGGTTGGCCGAGACCCAGGAATTGATAGAACTGGGCCACCCTTACCATTTCTCGAGATGCACCGTCTTACCGCGACGTCGCTCCGTTTTCAGGATGCGTTCCACAGTGTAGTAGTCTTGTGCTGTTTTCATCACAGGCTGTAACTCTATGCCGTAAAACGTTCCTAGCAACGGTTCCCCGTGAAAATCTTCCAGTTCATAGACACGCGGATGTCGGGGTACGCGCCGTTTGATCATCGCTCCAGTTGGGGAGGTAACTCTTCTCGAACTTACCTTTGACTTTACTGATGCGTACAGGATCGCCGATCTTGAATACCTTCTTCGATCGTGGTTGAAGATGAATGGGGTACAAGACACGCCGGACTTGGGCTTCATTGCGTTTAGTAACGGTGATGGGTGCTCTCTGTATACTTCGGTGATAGGCTCGTTTGTAACCTCCACCAGCTGGGGGAGAACATCGATGTACCGCCTTGTATTCTTGTAGGTGAAATATTTATACATGCGGCCTTTCAACGTCCGATTGAACCTTTCCACAACGGAAGCCTTCGTCTCGTTGTACGTGTGAAATAAGAATTACAAGCGTCTGGTCCGTCATTCATAATTCAGCCGTCGTCCATTAGAGAATATCCGCGTCCATAATCCAAAGACCTATTTCATATTCCATATAACAGTATTAGCACCAAATTTAAAAAGCCAATCATGTATACATAAACATAGGCTTCAGTTTCCTGCAAGAGAGAAGCGGTCAACAGTTTTCAATGATACCTTTTGAAGTTTCAGAAACTGTTGGAAGGGTCTGTGAGGAATTCCGTGCCTTCGTCGGTTCGCAAATACAACGTCTTGAAGATGCGCTTGAACGCAGGTACGAAATTTTCTCCGGTTTTCGTTCGGATGAGTACCACCCACGCATACTTTGAGAGGATATCAATGCATGTCAAGATATACCGATTCCCATCGTTGTGTTTGGCAAATACAAGTGTAACGAAACTGCAGGTTGACAACGACCCCTTGGGATCCCCTTTAATAAATCACAGCTTCTGAATGATACGTGACTATGTGAAATCGAAAGTTACCTACCTTGTGTTTATGTGTGCGGTTCACTTACCTGGTGGAATTCAACGCTGTAATTTTCCTAGAATGAACTATAATAATCCGGGAGACAGACAATGCCTCGAAATCCCGGGGAAGTTATCTCAAACGATCAGTTGGGACGGTGAAAGGGACCCTGGTGAGCTAGCTTGCTTCGCTGTAGATGACGTCAGTCAGGAATCCGGAAGTCGGTTTCAGAGAATATGCAGATTAGGACAGTGAACTTTGCGGTCGTCGTGTGAATTAACTAGCGAGAGTTTGAAGCTGAGATTTACCAGTTATGTCCGTTATGAATTATGGTTTGTTCCTCCATAGCCATATTTATCCAGCGAAGTCCGGATAAACTGATCGGGAAGTGTTGTAATTTGACAATAAAGAGGGCGCTGGTATCTTCGACGTATGTTTCTACCTTTATCCACAGAAGAGCGGTAGCCCTATATAAGCCGGACTCCCGCTGAAACGACAGAGACCAGCAGAAACATCGAGGTGAGAGCACACGCAAAATCTATTGGGGAGAAGAAATCCAATACATTGCCGGGCCGCGACCAGGTCGCCGAATTGGAGAAGTGCCGCCGCCGAATTTGTACCGCCGCCGAATTTGTGCCGCCGCCGGGCCGCGACCAGGTCGCCGAATTGGAGAAGTGCCGCCGCCGAATATTATAGCATCATTGCATACATTTACACACACTTACAATCACACGTCCGGGCTGTGTTTACTCTACTTCGATCTCTACCTATTTCAACCGTATCGCACAGTTGTTTGGGTATTGCGCTGGGAGTTAAGAGTATAGACACTTATCGTCAATGGTTATTCCTAATCTCTACTGTACGATAGTGCAGGCTCAGCTCTGGGAATTAACTAACGGCGTTAGTGTTGATAGCACGGCCATACCTTTATGGTATCGATTAAGCTGTATCCAGTAGGAGACGCTAGTCTCTGTGAAGAGGGTACAGCTAGGCAAATCATACACAGTTCCTACCTAAACAATTATTCATGCACACATGTACTTAAATACACAACCTACGGGTTGAAATATATTCACGCGAACACCCACAAGCTATAGGTTCGAGCCTATAGCTTGATAAATATACATCTACCCAGTCAATCGTACGATAAACGATTATTCAATCACGCCTCCATAAGCATATAGTCTCTCACCACCCTGTACATACATTGAGTAATTCACGGCCAATGATAGATTACTACTGTCTCATACAGTAGTATATAGAGGGGGAATCCTTGACCTGATGCCCATCTATTGCGGATGACCATGCAGTAGTATAGAGAGAGGGTTCATGGGCCAGCTGACCATACAGTAGTATAGAAGGAGGGTTCCTATACCAGTTGACCATACAGTAGTATAGAAGGAGGGTGCCGATTCCAGGTGCCCATACAGTAGTATAGGAAGAGGGTTACTAGACCAGGTGCCTACCCATCCACCGTGTGTTATCGATGTCCGATCCTATGTGGACCGTGTAGCCGTGAACTCTAGCCTTGATGATTCGTCCTTGTAGCGGGGCCCGGAGTGAGTCGCCGTGAGCGGGGTCGCTGAAGCCTGGGGGTGTATTCCTACGAGGGGTGCCGTCTGCTGCTGTGGTGAGCCGTGCAGTTGAATAGTCCTGCGGTGTTACAGAGAGACGGGCCGGTGTCGTAGAAGCCTTTGTACTGTGATAGTACTGTCGTGCCCAGGCCGTCCGCATCCATTGACGGTTATCAACGCTTGGAGGGGCCTAGTCGTGTAAGACGAGACACGACGACGACGAGAAGTCCATACCACCCGAGGGAAGAAGACCGGGGGAAGGAAGACACACGCCGGACGGGAGGGCCAGGTCGTGTAAGATGAGACACGACGACGACGAGAAGTCCATACGCCGGACATAACCACGGGAGGGCCAGGTCGTGTAAGACGAGACACGACGCAGAGTTCATCCATACGGGAGTGAACGAAGACCGGGGGAAGGAAGACACACGTCGGACATAACCACGGAGGGGCCTAGTCGTGTAAGACGAGACACGACGCAGTGTTCATCCATACGGGAGTGAACGAAGACCTGGGAAGGAAGACAGACGCTGGACCTTACCACGTATATCTGGGGGGACGAAGGACGATAGACTGGCTGAGAATCGCTAGCTAGCTATATATTTTGTATATATTTTCTATTGAACTTCGGTTAATGATAACTATAAGAGTACAGATAATTCATAGAGTAGGGATCTTCTTTGCAGGGATTGTACGCTACCACGATTTGAATCCTGTATACCTGCTCAAAGAATTATATGTCAGTATTGCATTAATTTGCTTTGGTTGTCATTACAGGTCTTCCTTTCCAACCTCCTTGATCCAGACAAGGTGGCAGGTTGAATCGAACTCCCTCGTTGGCCAGGATCAGTGCCCGAGTGCGTTCCCAGTAGCCTGACAGTTTGTCTTGGGGACCCTGCGCACTCTGTGGATCTGAAACATCCATTATCCCACGTATAGAAGTAAAAACGTTTCACAAGCATTAATAAGTCCGTCATTCATAATTCAGCCGTCGTCCATTAAAGAATATCCGCGTCCATAATCCAAAGACCTATTCCATGTCCATATAACAGTATTAGCCCCAAATTCAAAAAGACAATCATAGTATACATAAACATAGGCTAGTTTCGTGTAAGAGAGAAGCGGTCAACAGTTTTCAATGATGCCGACAAGATATCATGATGTTTCAAAAATATAATATCCGTATCGCTGATCAGTATTCTTAATCTATAATAATCGTTGTAAAATCGTTATCTAGAGAATGATGTATCTCAGTCACGCTTAGATTGTGACTGTTCAAATGAGCACTATGAGGATCTTGAAGTACATGGGTTCATACAGCCCCTAGCCCCGGGTTAAGCGGAATTAGACACAAGTTACGAAACGTAACGCCATAGATCTTGCACGCTACGTTCGTATTTTGCTATCAGCATGCGATATGTATCGCCAAATTTTGAGAAACTTTGAGTGGAGGCGCTCGATGGAATAGCCCAGTTTCTGCAACAATGTTTTGTGACGTTGATTAAAATCGGCACATTTAACACAGTATCTAACAATTGCTACTAGGCGAGATATGTATACGCCATATGCAGGTCCCACTGGAATATCGACGAAATCGGCTTGCCATTGGGCATCTATACCTCCAACGATGACACGATTCCGTGGAAAATGGCGACAGGCAGCTCGATGTAAGGTATAGGTGTCTTTTTTTCAACCAGTCTCGGACTTGAGCACATTGTATCCCCTGGGGCTTGGCCGCTCGATAGAGAGCGGACAATGTACTATACGCAGCCAGATCCCCGGGGCTATAATACAACGTATCCAACACCTTCTCCCAGCTCTTCATATTGAATGACGCAGGCGGTCAGTGTCCTTCGTTTTATATAAAGGCACTCTGGGTTGACGTATGGCATCGTCGTCTGCCTCCGCTTCATTGATGTAGTGGATAATTTGTTCATTGGGTCCTGCCGTCGCTTCACGCCGGGCACGAGCCAAGCCCAACTGAACAGGTGACCGCTCATCCGGTGTAAACAGCTGGTCCACAATAGGTACCACTTCCTCGAAGGCTGTCCACAGATCAGGGTCTAGGGTAAAGCTTCGCGTAGGGTCCTCAGGTAACGCCCCAGGCGTGCGACTAATGGTCCACGGTGTACGTAGATGACATTGTCTATGTGGATGAGGTCCCCGTCGAGCTCATCGCTCAATACCCGTTTATATTTGGTCCAGCAGTCATGGTGTAGCGTAACCGTATTCGATACGGTCTCAGCGCGCGACCAGCAAACGCGGTCTACGGTCTTCCACGATGGTGACTTTGTCTTCATAGACGTGAAACCCCACCTGGGGTGTAAGGGGAAGGACGGCTGGATCGTAGGACTGGTGACATGGTTGACCAAATGACGAATGGTGAATGACGCACACTCTGACCGACGCTCGTATTGCCCCGTAGACGTCTCGTGACCCCTTTGAAAGAGCTTATTCGATCATATTGACCCTGGGGCATATGACCTTTGTGACGGCACACGAGCAGCATGTAGACAAAACCAATTCACGGAGAATGACGTGCGATACATATTGATCCCTAAGAGGATTTGCCTGCGTATTGACACCAGGGGGCGCTGTTGACCTACTTGTGACGTCACTTCCGGTTCCGGTCACGTGATCGGAAGTGACATTTGATCGCTGCGCACCATTATTGATATCCGGTATTGTGCGCATGCGCAGGGGTCAACGGTCACTTCTGGTCACGTGACCGGAACTGGAAGTGACGTCACAAGTAGGTCAACAGCGCCCCCTGGTGTCAATTAATCCGCGGGCAAATCCTTTTATTACTACTGGTTTATATGGTTTTCCATCTCTATCGGATCCAGACCGCATTTTCAAGTGATTTGGAAATATAATCTTTAAACTCAAACGACGCGCCTCCCTCCCCCCCCAACCCTCCAAGCATTTTGGATTGCAAGCATTTGATTGCCTTGTATTAAGTTTAAATGTCTTCGAACATTGTGGTGTCTAAATAATGTACTTTACATACACTCGCCATAGCTGGTGATATTAACGCATTGAATTAGTTAATAATGTAGCCAGATGAGTCATATTCATAGACAAGTCGATTTCTATTTTCTTACTTGGGCTCTCTAATAAATAAGCATAGGAAACAACTCCCTCTCGAGAAATCCTTTATATACGACGCCCTGGTTCTGCTAGTTTTTTTCTGGAGGAATTTGTGCGTACGAAGGGATACAAAGACAAAGGAATCATCCACGCGATTACAAGTGCAATGAACTTAACACATATATTTACCAAAACCAAAATCCCCCACTCGATTCTTCTCTTTTGTTTCTACCTCCATTTGCTTTCCTTTTGCTACAGGTATTTATTTAATCTCAACTATAGCGATGTAAAGATCTTAACTGAACTAGAAATGTACTGGGAAATTTAATTAAAGCATTGAGTTGATGGGCCGAGAAATCCATATGGGAAGCGGCCTAACTACAATTTCAATCAATCAATATGTTCGTACTTTGAACTGGCCTTGATCAGCTCACCAGCTTTCTTCAAAGGAATTTATCAATAGAAACGAACGCCAATGGCCTCGAATCCATATGAATTTCGATATGTGTTGTACGAGTGGGTATTATTTTGTTACGTGAGAGTTTGGGTGATGGGTGTTTGGGTGAAGGGGACATAGTTGTCCTCTTTTTGGGACCATCCCTACCGCCATATGAAGAGGAATGGCGTCGCTTCTGGGGAAAGACGGCACGCTACACATTCCGTGTGTAGGGTATGATTTATTCGTCGCTGGATTGCATATGAAATTTACACCTCGGATTTTGAAAACTTTAGATGGTCGAATATAAGAAGGCTATAGTTCGAACTGTGAACCTAGAAATCGGGTCGTGTATGGAATTGAGCTGACCATATGCTTGTCTTGTATGTATAGTCTCTCCCCGTACGGCTGTCTATGTACATGGACTTGTACGCTGCTCTTGCCGCTCATATCTCATCTATTGTTTTAAAAGTCTAATCCTTTTCCCTTCAATCAATTTCTATTTGTCTCTTAATTCACACGTCCCGGAGTGAGAGTCTTTCAAATTGCTCTTCCGGTTCAGGACTCCTAGCTGCTCCTCATCCTCCTCGCTATGCTCTTGCTTCTTCTCACATCCCGCTCTTGCTCCCCTTCCTCTTTCTTCTTCTCCTCTTCCTGAACCTGAAGCTGACTGTGTGTCTTGAAGGTCTTACTTTTCCACTACTGATACTCTCTGCCACTGGAATGTGGACTAAATACTATAAAATATTGGCACAAACAATACCGGTAGTAAACTTGGTCACGGTAGATATGCACTGAACACAGAACAAATTCTGATAATGCGGTATAATATTTTTAAACGAATGTGGTCGAGTCGGAGCACACAGTGGAAGCGGGAATGTTACTTGGTACCGTACTGTTTACGTACTGTTTTGCAACCAGCAAGATTTGAAATATCATGAATGGAGCTAGTCCAATATAAAATGGGTGACTGACAGCCTGTCTTTTATTATTTGGATGTTCGATTGGGCTGTACGGACATGGTACACATCAACAAATTAAAGGAGGACGTATTCCAGCCACAGCATATCGGACTAGAATGGAGGTAGAGCCTCGCGAGCACAACAGAACGCGAGAGTTGTGCAGAATTGTTTTTGTAGTGGACTGCACCCCAAAAGTCTGGTAAAAGGGCCGGGGTTAAAAAAGAGAGGAACTTCTTCCCACCAGGTGGAGCTGTGCGCAGGAAACTGCACAACTATTTTGGTAGTCAGGGTCGTGTTTCTGGTGGTTTTGTCGAACAAACACGTAACTTACAATCAATTTTGCCTTCTCCGTCACCATAACAGTTCAGTTTTCAGTGTCCCTGAGATGACAATGCTGGACAATGAATGTCATCACACAGTTCGAGTTGAAAAACCGTTACTGAACACGTGCATGTGTGACAGGGTTCTTGCCGTTCTTGTCATCATCTGACCTATTATAGGCCTAATAGTTCAACAAGCTGAACCCTACTGACATTTAATTTTGTGATATCCTACATAATCAATATCACAAAATTAAATGTCAGTAGGGTTCAGCTTGTTGAACTACATCTGATCATGTTGTTCGGTTGAATACTCATATGGGGTACTTAAAGTTGGGATATTTGAGGTATAGTGTAGCTAAGATTCATAGCGTCTCCCTTCCCTCACCGCTATGCCGACGACAAATACATTTCCCTGGTGGTAATTCGAACATCTCCATGGCGCACTTATTATTACCTTTGCGCCCTATTGGACCTTCATTAACTTGAGAAAATGGGCCGCCATGAATAAAAATACAGAAATGGCAGACTAAATGGCCCTTCGTCGGTCACAAATTAATTACAGACGTTAAAATTATCCCTATGGAGCCTCAAAATCACCTGAAATCGAGGGTCAAGAAGATGGGCATTTCCGTCATAATAGACCCCGTGTACTATACAGGGGATGATGATCACAACATCGATTATGGTATTTTTATTCATGGCGGCCCTTTTTCTCAAGTTAATGAAGGTCCAATAGGGCGCAAAGGTAATAATAAGTGCGCCATGGAGATGTTGGAGTTACCACCAGGGAAATGTATTTGTCGTGGGCATAGCGGTGAGGGAAGGGAGACGCTATGAATCTTGGCTAGGTATAGTGCTGTAGGCCCTAGGCTATAGTCCCATATCAATTTAGTTTTCACATATTTATGCATTAATTCACGTGCTGTTCAACCCTGGAGGGCATGGATCAGTTGATCACATATGATATCTGGCCTTACTGCTTACTATCTTGGTCATTTTTCTTGTTCTCTTTTGGTTATCCTGAGACCCCTCCCCCCCCCCCCTGGCTGCGCCCGTTTCTCAGTATCGTCGCGGCAACAGTTTCGGTCCGTCATAAGTTTCGGAGCTGCCATTTTCAAATATTATTATCACGTGATCGCGCACGTTCAGTGACATCATTTCTGGGGCTCTGAACTCTCGTGGGTGATTGCTTGTGGGTTGTTAGAGAAAATGCTGCAAATTCGTTTTGACGCGGTAAATATCTACCGAAACCTTTACACAGCATATATAAATGCTCTATTTGCTAATGCCACTTTTAGAGACTTGAATAATGGGCCATAGCTTCTGTTCAAGATGTAGTAGGGATCTCTCCATAGCTTCATTTTTTCTGTCGTCTGCCAAAGGAAATGGTGGCACGTGACCATGGGCTCCACCTCGTGGACTATTTTTTTTATATGGAAGACTAGAAGGGTAATGTCTTATATTGTATGTTAAGATATTGTGGAAAAAATTACTAACTTCCCTCCAGAAATTAAGGTGATAATGACTTGATTTTTATACGCCCGCCAAAAGGCGGACGTATTATGTGATGGCGGTTTCCGTCCGTGTGTCCGTCTGTCCGTCCGTTGTGTCCGGTCTATATTTGCAACAGTTTTCTATCTACAGTTCCAATTTTTGGTGAGTGGATACCCTACGGGGAGACGATGTGTCGCGTACCAAAATGAAGGTCGAGGTGAGAGCCAGGCCTTCAATTATGTCCTATATGTCCTATATTTTTTTAGTTGTCCTATATTTTCCTATATTTCTGAAAAATGTCCTATATTTCCTATATTTTTGCCCTGAGTCTCTTTCAAATTATTAAATTACTAAGAACAGGGGTTATTCTAGCCCAAAATTTATAATATGCTCAATTTTCGAAAAGAGATAAACTCAATTTTTTCACGCGCCGTTGGCGTGCAACTTATCTCTATAAACTCAATATTTCAGACTTTTTCATAGTAAAAGATATGAAACTCAATATTTCAGACTTGTTCATAGGTAAAAGTTTCAAGAAACATTATATTCAAGTTATTCATCGATATTGTACATGTAATTATGATGCACACTAAAATAACTAAAGAATAGGTACTGAAGCTGCTGAATTGTATGTTCTTTATTTCTCCATTCTTTGGGTTTGGCTAGCATGCACCACCAGTGTGGTTTTATTACGCAACTCAGAAGAGTGTTGGACAGAGGAACTTGCAACAAAAGGACATGCTAAGCTCCCCACCCTCCCCTCCCCCTAAAAAAACCACAGTCAAAAAAAAAAATTTGGAAAGGGGGGGGGGGGAGAATCGTGTTAAAATTCTTTGTTAACAAGACATACCTAAATTTCCATAAAGGTAGAACAGAGAAAGGTAGCTATGAAATAATGCAATAGCATCAGTATTCTAATATTATTCCAACTACTGTGGCTGGCCCTTCATGGTAAATGCAGAAATTATATAATTATTTCATTTACCAGCAGAACTGTTTTGCGTTTAATTACTTTTCAAAAGATTTTGTATCATGTTAGGCCATAACAGATAGGACACCAACAGTGGTCCAATCAACGAGTGCCTAAGAGAGATCGGTCGGCTTTCCCAGATGCATGTAGCGATTGTAAACAACAACACCAGGGTTAAACTGTGTCAAAGAAAACTGTATTTGTCGAGAGTAAACGCAGCAATGACATACCCACACTGACAAGTAAATATGAGGAGGAACTTAATATTTTTTCGCACGCCAAATATCAGAATAATGAAAAAACCCCTGAATTTTTTAATTTGAAAATTTGCCCAAAACTCCATTTTTGAGAATTTTTAATCGAGATTACGACGATTAAAAATAGGGCTAGAATAACCCCTGTACTTGGTTTCATGAGTATATTTCCAGGTGTTTGTTGACCGCTTGTCACACAGCCTTGCTCTGATTTCCCACCATGGCATCCTCAGACGATGCTGACTGTACGAAGTCTTTCATGATAAATATGGTGGGTTATCAGAGAAAGGCTTGAAGCACACTTCTTTGTTTCTTTCAGGTAGGTAAGGGAGCTTCTTGAAATTGGGGCATAATAGGAACTGGCATAAGGCATTCCAAACAGGGTGGCATGGCGCGCTGTGTTGAAACTCCTAGGAACTCCATGCCATACAGTGTGGAACTCAGCAGACAAAGGATGGCTTATGCAATACCATGCAGCGGAATGGGGGGAACTGCATAGCTGGAACTCTAATCCATCCAGATCAGAACACCAAACTGGGCATGGTGTATCCCATTTGAAAAACCGGCATATGCCATCCCTACCAGGGAACTCAGTTCCTAATTTCAAGAAGCTCCCTAATCTGCTAATGTGCAACTAATGCCAAGTTGCAGATTGTCCTATATTTGTCCTATAATTTCAGTAAAATGTCCTATATCTGTCCTGTATTTTTAAGAAAAAAGTCCTATATTTTGTCCTATATTTCCACTGGGGACCAGTTGAAGGTCTGGAGAGCTCAAAGGTCATTTGCCTAAAAAACATAAAATCATTGAAGTGGTCGTGTCCGGTCTATATCTGTGAACATTTTCTATCCACAGTTGCAAGTTTTTGTGAGCGGATACACCAGTTAGAGACGATGTGTCACGTACCAAACTTGAGGTCGAGGTCAGAGGTTAAAGGTCACTGTTGCCTAAAATCGGGAAATCGTTGATCATTGACAGTTTTCTATCTACAGTTCTAATTTTTGGTGAGTGGATGCCCTAAAATTCATATGTGTTGCATACCAAATGTAGGTCGAGGTCAGAGGTCAAAGGTCAGTGTGACCAAAAAATCAGAAAATCAATAAAAATTTCAAATTTTTTTGTGAGTGGATTTAATAGAGGGAAACAAAGTGTCGCATACCAAAAAATAGGTCAAGGTCGAAGGTCAAAGGTCACTGTGACCCCAAAATCAGAAAATTATTAAAAAAAAACATTTTTTTTTGTCAGTAGATACATTAGGGGGACACGATGTGTCACCTACCAAAATGAAGGTCAAAGGCCAATGTCAGTGTGACCCCAAAATCGTGAAATTGTTAAAAATCATGTTTTTTAGTCCATTGAGAAATTACGGGGAGCTGTTTTGTCATGTACCAAAATTTAGATCCAGGTCAATAGTCAAGGTCACTGTGACCCCAGAATCAAGGTCAAAGGTCAGTGTGACCTGAAAATCAGGAAATCATTAAAAATTACAAAGTTTTTGTGAGTGGATTCAATAGGTGATGAAGTGTCGCATACCAAAAATTGGGTCACGGTCAAAGGTCACTGTGACCCCAACATGTGGAAGTTATTAAAAAGTCAGTAAATACATTAAGGGGACACGATGTGTCGCATACCAAAATGTAGGTCAAGGTCAAAGGTCAAGGTCACTGTGACCCCAAAATCGTGAAATTGTTCAAAATCATGATTTTTGGTGTCCATTGAGACATTACGAGGAGACAGTTTGTCATGTACAAAAATGTAGGTCAGGGTCAATAGTCAAGGTCACTGTAACTCCAGAATCAAGAAATCTTTGAAAATTACTTTTTTTGTGTCCGTTGATAGGGGGGACATGATGTGTCACATACCAAAATGTAGGTCGAGGCTGGACGTCAAGGTCACTGTGACCCCCAAAATCAAGATTCATAAAAATCAAGATTTTTTGTGTGTCCATTGAGGGAAGACGATGTGTGGTGTACCAAAATTTAGGTCAAGGTCACTGTGATCCCAAAATCAGGAAATCATTCAAAATAACTTTTTTCTGCCAGTACATGTAGATGCATTAGAGGGACATGATGTATTACATACCAAAATGTGGGTCAGAGGTCAAGGTCACTGTCACCCCAAAATCAAGAAATCATTGTCACATTTTCATATGCCTGTCGAAGACGAAGTCATGTATTGCAATGTTGAGTTCTGTCCATTCATCCATTAACATTTGTCAGTGCGATATCTCCAGTTTCAAGGTATGCATTGGTACTAAACTTTGAGTATACCTTACTCGCATGGCAAGAGGAGCCATACATGTACATTTTGAGATCAATTAGTCAAAGGTCAAGGTCACAGTCCCCTCCCCAAAACTGAATCAAGTTTAGCTGACTTTTTGTGTCCGGTTGGAATGTTCAGAGTTCTCTACCCTACATGTATATGTCATTTGTCTTGTGAAGTTGTCTCTCAAAAATTCTCTCGTTTGAAAGGAATCCATGTGCAGGAAAACTACTATTT
The DNA here is from genome assembly GCA_036873755.1 of Hanleya hanleyi. NCBI lineage: Eukaryota > Metazoa > Mollusca > Polyplacophora > Lepidopleurida > Hanleyidae > Hanleya > Hanleya hanleyi. The sequence continues at coordinate 1,073 of JAVTVY010049916.1, read as the reverse complement.
CCTTGTGTTTGACTATTGTTGATTTCAGTGTGGGCTTTGTGAGCTCTCGGCTCTTGCTTCAAGGTCAACTAGTTACCAAGAGTTAAGCTCATTTTAGTTTATCATTCAATATAAGATGTGATATATGTTAACTTCTCAGAAGCTCAAAATTGTAGACCTTTCTCCGGATTGCTAGCTACCAATTGGAATCAAGGCTATCAAACAACCTTGAAATTTGGTGTGATGTAATTCCAGATATACGGGCGTATATTGAAGCCCCTTGGGCTCTTGTTAAAATCTGCAATTATTTATTGCATGTAATTAAGATTAACTGCAGTGTCATAGTGTAAAAAATACATATTTGTACTAACTGGTTAGGTTTTAAATGTAAATCAAAGTAAAATGCTGAAAAAAGCAATAAGTATAATTATTTATCAAAGTTTACAATGCTTAATAATTACCGGTATAATAAATTACAACATTTCGTGTTGCACTTTGAACTTTTCCAAGTTCTTAATATTTACGAGCACCCTGTCATTTCGGCGCGTCTGGCCCACGGCACCTTACTCGCCGAATGTAATGACCTTTCTGGTCGCCAGGGGTCGTTTCCAAGCTGCCGGTCCGAAACCCTTGACTGGAGTCTGTTGTCAGGTATGTTCAACCTGATGCACTTAATCTGAAATCCCGATTAAATGTGTGCGTGCCGAAAAGTCATAATAATTTTGTCTGGTTGGTGGGACTATATTTAAACAGCCGTTTGCTTTCATCAGTCCATCTTTATTTATGGGTCTAGGTGTCTGAAAGAAACCACTGGAAATGCTCCAGATCACAGGAAAGGAAAGAGAAAATACACGACTCTACAGTCTCGCCATATTAGGTAAACTGGATCATATCCAGAGCGAGGCTCTGGGTCAGTGGAACGTAAACACTGGCGAGAAAGCATGTGGCCCAGGCTAATCAAACATGCCGAAAGGTGCAAATAATGGCTCAAGTAAAGGAAAAGGAAAGGATAAACGCAAACTTCTCGAGGACCCCGAAGACGGCCATAACCTGGATGACATGTCCCATGAAAAATTTACTTTATGGTCGCCGCT
>JAVTVY010049915.1:0-24730 GCA_036873755.1 Hanleya hanleyi | reverse complement strand
AAGCATCTATCTATGACAATTATTTGTATCTTCAGATCATATCATATAGTTTGATATTTCTCTGTATTAATTTACTAAACAGTTTGGGATTTATAGGCAATAATAATGCTGCCACTGAAACTAAGATTTTTCTGCAGTAAATTATACACTGTTAGGATTAAGACTCTACCATGCGTTTTTCAGCAGCGAAGTTTGCTGAAGCATCTTCTAGGTAGTATAATTGATGATAGTGGGATCACCATATAGAACGAATGCAAGATTATCTTGTCAGATAAATTCAAAACTCAGCCCGCTTCACCATGTTCTCTGGATTTTCTGTTTCACCACTGAATATGTGTTGTACGTGGAGAGGAAAATGAAGTTTCAGTGACGTAGCGACGCTCACAAATCTGAATGCTGAACAGCCTCAGCCATGGGATAACGTCATGGCTCTCGCCTAAGTTTCGGTAGATTGGCAGAGCATACATAGGTAGAATTTACCACACGTGTATGCTTGTTGACAAAGCTGTAGAAAAATAAACGACATGCCATGCCATTTATTTTTAAACATCAATTCCTTATATTTCCTCATGAATGGTAGAAACAAGTTAAGTTTTGCGTGGTCAAATGTTTTAATTTGTACCTGTTGTAACATGTCACTTTTTGTGGAGTTTGAGAGACATCGATTCCATCCTAGATTTGAGGCTGATTGAGGCTGATCTTCAAGCATCAGAGAGGTCCCTGAGTAGTGACAAACTCACCACCTTAGTGATGTAAGTCAAGCATGCTAACCACTCAGCGACAGAGACGCTAAAACAATATGTTCATGTGAAAATGACATTTTTACTTCAAGCATATGCTTGTTTGACCGAAAAAAACTATGTCATTGATTTGCGTTTGATAGAGGGGACTTGCATGCAGGCCTCATTAGGACTTACCCCCTCCATATCACACTTTAGTATCATAGACATCGGCTTCATTCTAAGACTGTTAGGAGTGATTTTATTTCATTTTTCAAATGAATGACCCATTCTTCTGTTGTGATTGATTGCAATGTACACACATACACATGACATATAAAACTGACTCTGACACGGTCAATGCAATGTACATCTCCATCATTCAAAACAGAGAATGGAGCCAGTTGTGGTTAATTCAGCAAAACAGAAATAAAATCACTCATTACAGGCTTAGAATGAAACTGATCTTGTCAAAATTGGCCCAACCCAAGGGAAATTATTCATTAATGAATACGAGGTGAGCAGTTTAGAACGACCAAATTATTATTATTTTATACCAGGACAAGGGTACCTGTGACAACTCATGGTCTCGCCATTTACAAGGTTCGGAGATGATAAACCATACTGAGAAAATCCAGTCAGAATCAACTCGCGTGTGCTGAACCGACCATGGGTACACCGGTGATGGCAGCTCAACATATTAGCTTTCGGCCAATCAGAGACAACGGTAGGTGTGCAGCCGATCGTGTCTGCGACAAAACAGCTGAATTTCGCTTTTGTTTTGACGTAATTCCTCATCATTTATGAAAAAATATAATCTCATATACTTTTCAAGTAAACTTTTAGTTACCTCCTTGGTGACAGGTAAATCAATTTTCCATTGGCTATATGCAAGTGAGTGAAAACATCAACTTTGTTACACCTATTTCGTTGGTCAAGCCGTCTTCCCATTCATTTAACATGAAGACATTCACTGTTACACCTTTTCAATCTAAGTTTGAGGACGTAATTTGCCAAATTCATAAACTATATTAATTTACACCATATGGATTGTGATATATAGAAAGTTTGTAGAGGTAAATATATTTCCGGAAACCTATACTTATTTAGATATAGCTGTTTCTGTTCGGCCTTTGTAACTCGAATCATATTAAAATTGTATCGGCTGGCGAGCTGTGAGCTGCAATGCGCACACGTGCACATGACGTCAGTGTTTCAGTTTTTTGCACATACCCAACCCACAGGTACTTACCGTTCTATGTTCCACCCCCAACCCTAGTCTCTATAGTTGGGGGTGGAACATAAACGGTAGATAGAAGTACCTGTGACCCAACCGAACACAATCTATCATATTCACCATCGTGACTGAACAAAGGGTTAGAGAAATTTAGCTCGGAGTATTATCTGGAAAGACCAGTGAGTGTGCGATAGTGGGGCTTGGGGATGTGTGGATGTGAATTTCTTGTCTGTTTTTTTGACATTAATGTCCGTCTTTGAATCGTCCTTGTTCGTACCGCACGACTCTGATGTTTTTACCCAGAGTAACTTGATTACGGAGAGCCCAGTTTCCAACGCGCGACCCTGCAGGTTCACCTGTCCCGTCGAGTCCCCTGATAAGTTTTATCCCAAGACACTGTGGTACATTCGACCCGTGAAGTACTGTGACTGTTAAATATAATTTGTACCATTCACTGTGATTGATTCTCTTGTCGGTCAACTTCAAGTACCAATAACATAAATCAAGACAACTTGGTCAACACGATACAGCTTGATCTTCCGTCCTCCACATGTGTAACAGTAACTCTTCTGTCTAAAGAGGTGCAGAAATGACGCTTCCAGTTCGCGCATAGGGCTTAGGGGTCATCTCAAATGTACGACGTTATGTGAATTTTGTATCAGTTCTAAGGAATCCTTTTCGTTTTGGACGACCCTAAAGTACAAAAATCGACTCTTTGCCTTCTAAGAGACACTTTAGACATGATGGCAGCTTCAAAATGGACTCGGCTATAACGACGGGAAAGTGAGAAAGTAGAACAGTAGACCTAATCAGGTGGTTCGAGCCCACGGGCTGCGTGGAGTCGAGAGTATATGCCACCATACTATATACACCGGCATATGACACCGGCATATGAAGAGAGGGCTTGACAAACCTAGCCTCAGTCGCACAGCCACCACAACTCGTCACAAAATCGCCGAACGTTACCAAGCCCCCCACCATCATCCCCGCAATGGGTGGCAGGTGAAGTACCGGTACCGGTAGGCCTAATAAAGAGTCTCTATCCAACTCGATCGTTCCAGAGATGGAGTGATTTGTTGCTGGAGCGGTTGAAAGACAATCCTAGCATGTCCTGGAAAGAGCGAGGTGAACTGAGCAGTTCCCGGCATGTGGTAGATTTGGTAATGATGATGCATACAGCAGGTCACAGCTAGCTGGCCCCTCAAAGATGGCAGGCGTTTGTACGAGGGTTGAAAGACATGCATGGCCTACAAGAAATGGTGGAGAATCCTTAGCGTTGTACATGGATGGAGCAGCAGCAGCAGGTAACACCAACCCAAACCCCACACCGATCGAGATCCGTGATACCCTCCCGCACACCACAGACTCTCGAGGCTTAGGGCGCCTATTAATGCGAGGGTCTGACTTTGGACGCGTCAGTCGCCGTGTTTTACCGCGCACTGACTGCTGATAACTCAGTCGAGCTGTTGCTGAAAAAAACAAGTTAGCTCATTACGTACCGGCACCATACGCAAATGGCGCACCCCTTAATTCTGGTGAATATCCAGTATCCGATTCCGTGGTACAGCGTGCAAAAACGACACGGTGTGGTAGATAGCAAATCCTGATGAGAGCAATACGTATGCATTTAGACTCACGTCTGTCGCGTTCTTGACGACCATACATGATCTGATGGTGAATCAGATGAGAGCCCTTAACCACGTCAACAGGACGACCCCCCACCCCGTTCCTCTTTGAGGTGGACATGACGTACGACGAATACAATCAAAAGGTCCCCAAAAGAATCAGTTGATCTTGGGGATGTGAGCTTTAGCGTTAGCCCGACGTTTAAGAAGCCGGATTATTGCTTAGGACGTTGCCGTCGAGCTGACCATTAGCAAAACCATGATGGATCTGAGTGCGGGCTCTACGGACGTGTCTATTGATTGGACGTGATTGATACGAATATCGCGGGGAACAGCAATGCTCTCCCCCACTACGACTCTGCCCGGTGAAAGGCCAATACGGAGGTCAAATCAGGCATAGCTTTAATCACGTACTCTATCTACCAGTCCAGCAGATCAACATCCACACAATCAAATTGATATACCGGACGACACCGGACGATTGTATTCGAAAGAGGAAAAGTGGTGCTGACACTTCATTTTCGCCAGGCTAAAACTTTGCATGATGAAGGTGGTACCTTACCAGTGCAATGCACACAAATATGTGGACTATTAGGCCTACACCAGGCAAGCCAGAGCGCGTGGCCTACCCGCATTTATCGGCATATGCATTCAACGGCCCAACACGGATACGTACTGGGAAACGTGCTCGGAAGCATCGTCAGATTTTTCCTCCTGCGTGTGATGCGTGACGCCAAAGCGGTTATGAAACAAGCCCTCTGAATGGTGTGCAAGCCTTAGGTGATGCATCTAGCGGTATCCCCGTCCGAGAGGCAAGTCAAAGAAGCGAGAGGCGTCTTATTCGTCCAAGCGGAACGAACCATGTGGAATAAAAGACCTGCACCTTCGAGAACTCGACGCATCTGCCGACCTCCGGCCAGGCCACGACGCACAACGAAGACCCGCGACATCTTTAGGTAAACATGGCCTTCATCCACCCAGAGTCGTGTACCTCTACCAAGAGCTAATTTAATTTATGGACCGTACCAACGACCCAGACAACCTCAGAGAAGGGTCAGTGGGTTAAACATCTCTCTAGCATCACGGAGTAGGGGTCCATGGAGTTCGACATAACCACTTCGGATAAGGCGTACGTGGATTTTGTCCACAGCTACTTGTGCGTGGAAGCCAAAATCGTCAATGGAGACGATACAAATCTCGAAAACAATGCACCAGTGGGTCCAGTATCTCTCGTGCTTCACACTGTTCCAGTTGGTGTATGTGATTCTCAGCTCCAAACTCGTGAGCGCCTGGACAAACACGTTCCCCTATCGTGCCTACATCGAAATGCTGTATCATACGGTTGAAAAGCCAAAAAATCTCACTTGACGGCACACTTGTATCACCGGGACATCGCAGAGCACATGGAGACGTGCGACAATGGCGGACGACTAAACGGCAGAATTTTCCATGGGACGTCTACATGCGGACCTGTTCATGTAAGACCGCTACCTCTTGAATGGAGTGTTCATTAACCTTTGGCTATGCGTACGACACCAGCCTTCGATATACGGTTCAACGACGAAGTACCCGACTATTAAGATCCAGGAGGCAGATTGTACGTCCACAAAGTGAAACCGAATCCAGTCGTTCAGTTTGGTCACATCACAGCCTTGAAGAAAAAACAACAACAACACAATCTCCTATCTGACGTGTGCAAACCAAATTCTTTTGCGGCCCGGCACATGATCTATTCATCATAGAAAATTTGTTTCTGGGGATCTTCTCAAGCGACTGAGAATAGCTTACGTGAGGATCACCAGCTTCAACTGGAGGTTTGTGGATAATCCCTTGTACTTCAAGCATTTCAATATCAGCTGTACGTTTCCAACTGGTTTTTAGACGGCGCAATTACGTCCGAAGGTTCCAGAACCCCTTTGCGGTGACGGGTTAAATCAGCCAGGAAAAGGGAATCTATTGTGACGGGTCGGCTTCGACCTCACTCCGACCTTACACAACGACCATCAGCTGAGCCTAATCAAGAAAGGCAACTTGCGACTGGAAGTTCATTTCGGGACACCTCTCCACAGTACTAAAAATGTGATTCGCTACACCAAGTTCGACTGCAAAGAACCCACCCAACGGGTTAAGGAGCCTATAGAGTCTGGTACCTCGATAACTGAGTTACGTGTACTTTGTTTTCATCGTCAGCACATTCTGCAAGACATCTACAATTATCGCCTGATCGAACTCTTCCGTCTGCGCAGCTACGTCCAAGCCATTTTCAAGGATCAAGTCACTGCCTTTTACTTGAATCTAGCTTTCTGTAAAAATCATTGTGATTGTAGGTTTATGAATGATAGACCTTGTAGAGAATGAAGCGCTCGGTAGGCGTCTAGCCTCATCGATATATATTCCGAATAAGAACTTGCATTCTAGTGATACTTTTCTTCTATGTCGCGCATGTCAGACTGGCGACCAATCACAGCCCAACTTCAACGGGCGGATAGGTGCCTATCCGAGCAAATAACAATCTTCGGTGATTGTTCATGATGGGGAATTACAAGCGTCTAGTCCGTCATTCATAATCCAGCCGTCGTCCATTAGAGAATATCCGCGTCCATAATCCAAAGACCTATTCCATTTCCCATATAACAGTATTAGCACCAAATTCAAAAAGACAATCATAGTATACAAAAACATAGGCTTGTTTCCTGCAAGAGAGAAGCGGTCAACAGTTTTCAATGATGCCGGCAAGACATCATGATGTTCCAAAAATATCAAATCCGTATCGCTGATCAGTATTCGAAGAACTTCGTCGTCCGCTTGGGTTGGATATTTCTGCGCCTCTTTCACTACAGAGATAATCGGATAGGCACCTTTCCGCTCGTTGAAGTTGGACTGTGATTGGTCGCCAGTCTGACATGCGCGACACATTTAAGATACACACTGTCCCAGATCTTAATTAGCGACATGTCCGATAGAGGAGCGGTTATTAAGTCTGAGTTTCAATCAGATTGCTGTCACATAGTTCATCATTTTTCATCAGATGACTTCATAGGGCTATTACCTCATCGCTCTCAATTATTTATGTCTAATACCGCTCAAGCCGGTGCTAGGGGCCGCGTGGTCATGCCATTCAAGATGTCTACAGCTACAAAAAAGCGGAACTGAGGTACAAATCACCACAGGGGTAAATTTTGATTCTTGTGGTGTTTTTAGAAATATGCAGTCAGTACATTTGCCTGTGGGATGTGCCATATGACTCCTTGTCAGTACGACGGCATCTTATTCCATCACCCTTTCCCTCATGTTATGTTTAATTCGAGTACATCTTACGTCATAAGGAGACATCAATTTACTATATCGGCGCCAGCATTCACTTGTACTGGTCGTACATCACAGGAGACGGCTTAGATTGGTCCAGATCGATCAGATGGATCCGTTGGCATGGGCCCAGAAGCAACGCCCCAAAACCCAGTGGACAATGGAGATGGTCACCACTGTCACGTTTTTCGTCTCCAAACTGACTGATATTTGAAGCTTGGATATGGCGCACCATTGGGGATAATAAAATGGATGATACGCAACCATATGTTGCTGGTCTCTCTTTCATCCTCCTTTGAACTAGTCAGTCAGAATAGTGCTATCTTATTTCGGGACACAGCCGTGGGGCTACGTGTAGGTGTGTATGTGTTCGAAGGTTGATGGAAAGAGGTTGAGAATAAAATAATCTGTGCATATTTTGCCATCTCTCTTTCGCTAGACGATGAGGCTCTGAAAAGAGCCGTTTTTTAACAGGACTGCGTAGTTATCATTGCCGCATCACCAGGGTCAGTACCCTGATGATAGCCAGAACTGTCAGGTCGAAGAGTCGTACTTGGTTCCGGTCCATGGCTCGGGCATGATTCTGTTGAAGCGATGGCTGTCATATACCAGTAATAGTAGGTGATAAGATGCATCCCCCTGGAGTACCACATCCGTGAACTCTTCCAGGATCGGGCATCTCCCCTCACTGTCTCCACAATCAGCAAACATTGTATGGACAGCAGCTCGGTAGTCCATGAGCGATGGGGATTCGTGGTTAGAATGGACTATTTTATACCCGCTCAACGTGATCCCCATCCTTACCGATGACACACCGCAAAAGCCCTCTCTCTACTTCTCCTCGAGCGCGCATAATCCGAATATGCGCTTTTTCTACTATCTGAGTGCGCATGCTCTCCATGATGTCACATCATGGCCAGGACACTGACTACAAAAGCGTTCGATAGAACCCCCACATTAGGACTAGTATGTCGTAGCTAGTCCCACTCTACGCCCCAGGTTACAGGGATTTCGTCTTTTATTCTAGACGCTTATCACTTATTAAAGAAGGTGTCAGGTTTACCCGTGAAAAAACCTCTTGACTACAAGCGTCTAGTCCGTCATCCATAATTCAGCCGTCGTCCATTAGAGAATATCCGCGTCCATAATTCAAAGACCTATTCCATATTCCATATTCCTACGAAGTAGGCTACAGATCGCAAATTGTCCGGTAATGAGTCAGTGAGTCAGTCAGTCCATCCGAATCCTTTCGTCGGCAAAATAAGGAGAACCATTGACATTAGAACCTTTATTTTTGGCATGAACGTGCACTAGGGCATGATAGCTCAGCGAGTGCACTGTCATGCCCATTGGGAACCCTTGGCTGTATGTTTCACTGTATACATTGTATATAACACAGTACAAAACGTGATGGGATACTGAAACATGGCAGTGTGACTAACGTCACAGGACCTACGAAGTACAGTAGGCATTAGGACTCGAACGCGAACTGAACTCTTGGAAATCCCCACCCCCAGTTGAAATCCTGCCTATATTAAGATGGGCATCAAAAATCACCAGAAATTTTCATCAAAATTAGGTCAGCTCAGAACTTGTTGGTAACAGTCTCCTAATGCGCCTTCATTCCAAAATAAATAACACTCACCGATTTAATTTTACAATTTTTTAATTAAAGGAAACAGATTGAATAATATAGGTTCAGTAGATTTCAAGCTTTACGTGTGAAAATACATTTACATCTCTTTAATGGTTTTCAGTGCCCTTGTACACGATCAAACAACTTGTTGAATCACATTATTTTCCCAACAATACAACAAATTGTTATATATAGTACTATAGTAGAAAGGTAGCATTTATGTAGTTTACGGTAATTCAACTCAAGGCCAACACCCTCTCAGCACAAGATAATAATGATTCTATTTCATTCTCCTGAGCATAACCGGTACAAAGACGAATAAATAGCGTCTCTACATCACGTGGTTATCTAGATATATGAGACAACACATTTTGGGCATCGGCAATCTGATGAATGTACTATTCCGGTTTTCTTGTTTCACATTATATTCTATGACGGTTGATCGGTGATTTTCTTCATTGATAAACGTTAAACCACCTAGCTTTAACTAATTCTGCTAGGCTGTCTTCATTCAGGCTGTACAGCCTACACAGTCCACAGAAAATACACCGCACATTCTTGTACTCCCAGCCTACAATAGTATAGTATCTGCTATACAGGACACCGTGACCACTGTAATTTGATGTGACAAGCAGCACGACTAGAAACCAGCCTTATCTCAGTGGGCTTGGATATAAATCACTGTTAAAAACCACAAGGCTCGGATAGAGCCTCTCTCTGTGTTGTTCCAAGGACAAGCCTTAATGACTTTTAAATCCACTGATAAGGCTTCATGGTCATAAAAGGAACATGATACTGTTAAAGGCCACATGGATGGTATGTATCTATAAAAAATATACTTAAGTGTTAATTATCAATCTAATTTTAATCAGAATTATTTCAGATCAGAACTTGCTGGTAACAATGCCCTAATGCACGTTCATGCCAAAAATCAAGGTTCTAATGTCAACGGTTCTCCTTATTTTGCCGACGAAAGGATTCGGATGGACTGACTGACTGACTCACTCACTCATTACCGGACAATTTGCGATCTGTAGCCTACTTCGTAGGAATAGGAAATGCTAATTTTCCATCATATGTTACTGCATTTATCTACACTGCTATTACCAACTTGCCATTCTTAATACACACAAGTCAGTATATTGTTATAGATATATGTAAACTGTGGCCTTTAACGTGTATCCTATTTCACATCCAAACATTTCATCACAGACCAAATCAGGCTTCAAATTTAGGTCAAATTGCCACTGGCGGTGAAATATCCTACATCAACCAATTAAGTCAGCCTGGTGCAATAACCCAGCAGAACAAAGAAAGATGTGGTATCATCCTTCAGATTAGCCTGTGAGCAACAATGATAACAGTTTACTGAGGGTGAAACAAAGCCATCCTGCAAGCCACCCAAGGAATTTATCAGCTTTTGTTGGGACATTTTGTTGGTATCATGTAAGTTGTTTAATAGTTTACTCATTCAAATCTCCATACCATATTTTCTGTTATTCAACAGACAAATTTCTTTACTGGTTTTAATTGTTTAAGTTTTACTGGGTTTCAACTGCTACAGATAGTAACATAAGTAGTATACAAAGAGTCAATTGGCGTCGTAGCGCCTCACTGCGCATGCGCAGAACTTGGTGTGACGTCATAAGTGTGGTTGTGCGCATGCGTGAGTGTATGTGAGTGGAGGTGGGTTCAAAATGGCGGCTATTTACCTTCCACACACCACGACACAGTCCGCCATTTTGAACCCACCTCCACTCACCAGTGCACTGATTGACACCGGTATGAGTGGAGGTGGGTTCAAAATGGCGGATACTTACTATCCGCCATTTTGTACCCACCTTCACCACACATCATCAATTGACGTTTGGGTACAAGATGGCGGATAGTAAGTATCCGCCATTTTGAACCCACCTCCACTCACCGGTGTCAATGAGTGCACTGGTGAGTGGAGGTGGGTTCAAAATGGCGGATACTTACTATCCGCCATTTTGTACCCACCTCCACCACACATAAACACTGACTGACAAAAAAAAAAAAAGTTCCGGCAAAAAAAAAAAAAAAAAAAAAAATGTATTCATGCGCGGTGATGCGGTTTGGCCGGGGTTTTGGCGGTGATTCGGTCTCGGGAAAAAGCTTCCGCGGAGAAAAAGTAGTCCCTAGATAAAATGGTCCGATTGGGTCGAGTGAGGCATCAAAGTGAAGCTTATGTGAAGGGGCATCTAATGGGCTGGGTGTGGGTTGAACTATCGGCCTTCTGCGCATGCGCGGTGGCCGAAGGGTATGAAAATAGCCGTGTTGGAGCTAGGGAAGCCCCTAAGGGTCCGATGGGGTCGACTGAGGTATCAAAGTGAAGCTTAGGTGAAGGGGCATCTAATGGGCTGGGTGTGGGGTTGAACTATCGGCATTCTGCGCATGCGCGGTGGCCGAAGGGTATGGAAATAGACGTTTTGGAGCTAGGGGCTTGACTACTGGTCCAGTGGGGTCGAGTGAGGTATCAAATTGAAGCTTACGTGAAGGGGCATCTGATGGACTGGATGTCATATCCATTTTTTTCCATCACGGTTGTGCGCAGGTGTATGACGTCACTTCCGGTCTGCGTGAATCGGGCGTGACCTGGAAAAAGGATTGATCTGTAATCTGTGTTGTTGTTGTTGCTCCCCTTTTTTTTGCACTAACCCATCAGAATAGTACGTATCACGGACTACACCCGTAGAGCTACATCTGGTCTATAAAACATGTCCCTCTGGATCCCACACCTTCATTTCTACAGAGCCATGGCGGAGATCCAGCCCCATGCGACTCGCATTTTACAGTATGCCATCGTGGTGAATTCATTCACGGGTTACCGAGCAGTGGTCCGGTCCATGTTTGCAGATGGCGACGACAACGAGGGACGACGCCAGATCCTGAACGAGTTCAGAAGCGGTCCTCCACAGAGTGCACTCGATGGAGAGGCGTGCCATCACTCACCACTACTGGACTATGACAGCCATCCTTGATGCTCGCGCTATGGACCAGGAGCGCTCACGCCGGAACCAGTGCCGGCTGGTTGGCCTCATACTAGTCTGTGCCCTATTGACCTTGGCGCTGTGGTATTGACACTATAAATACAGGGGATGAGACAGAGTGTGTGTCATTCTCCCTTCGACATTTACAGCAAGCATGTCACTACGCGCCATCCTGCCTCTTACACCCAGTGTGAGGTTATACATTTATCAAGCTAAAGTCACGCTGGTGAAAGACGATCAAGCTATTTACTGGACGCCCGCTGAGAGGCTATCGAATCCGGTGACACTACAGCGTGATGGGTGGACTAAGTTTAAACGGGTGTTGAGCGGTGAGTTGGACGGAGACCTCATCCACCTGGACAACGCCATCTACGTATATTCCGTACCACCTGTCCACATACGTCTGGGTCCCTACCAAGAGCCTACGCGAAGTATCAGCCTAACTTCCTCTGTGTGGTCAGCCTTGGAGAAAATAGTGCCTATTGTGGACCAGTTATTTACACCGGACGACCGATCACCCGACCAATTAGCGTGGGTTCGTGCTATGGAAGACGCGGCGGCTGAACCCCATGAACAACTACATGACCCCGACGACGATGCCATTGATTACCCCGCTAGACTCAGTCAGCCCAATGACATGACCACCTGATCCTTTGATCTCACGGGGTTCTCCCTATAAATACGAGAGACAGTGAAATCTGGTACCATTCACGTACCGACCATGACGAAGCATATAGTACTGGCGTATTTCAGCTTGACCCCCGAGGTTTTCCTGCACGTGTATGCGGATAAGGTCGATATCATGGAGGAGGTGGTGGGAGACACGGACCCTACACAACCGTGCCCGGCTCACATTCGTCTGTCCCGGGAGGGCCGGACCAAATTCAAACGGGTGTTGTCTGGTGAACTGGACGGCGACCTCATCCACTTGTGTCACGATGTGTACATCCGACGCGGCCCTTTCTTTGCTCAATTGGCTCGGCTAGATGGAGGTACAGTGCATTTTACCCTTCACCCTGATATATGGTCTGCATTGGAAGATGCCGTGGTGGATGTGGATGAAGTGCTTATCAAGCGGTCATCAGACGAGTTGGACTGGTCATTGACCATGGCCACTGTGGAAGTCCACGAAGAAAATCAGAAAGAAACTCCGGCCCAAGATATACCCGTTATAAATAAACGATAGAGCCAGGGTCCATCACCATTTTGTCACCATGAAGCGCTGGGAGAAGGTGTTGGATAACTTATACTACAGTCCCGACAGTCCGGCGGCCTATAGTGCATTGTCGGCTCTCTATCGAGCGGCCAAACCCCAGGGGGTACAACGTGCCCAAGTCCGAGATTGGCTAAGAAGACAAGACACCTATACCTTACATCGATCTGTCCGTCGCCATTTTCTACGGAACCGGGTCATCGTGGGAGGAATAGATGCCCAGTGGCAAGCGGATTTGGTGGATATGAGCGCCTTCGCCAAACACAACGATGAGAATCGGTATATCTTGACGTGCATCGATATCCTATCCAAGTATGCGTGGGTGGTACCCATCCGGACGAAAACGGGGGCAAATCTCATAGCGGCGTTCAAAGACATCTTCAAGACCGGGCGAAAACCTTTGTATTTGCAAACCGACGAAGGCACGGAATTCCTCAACAGACCGTTCCAAGCCTTTCTGAAAGCCCAGAAGGTGTTTTTCTTCCATACGTACAACGAGACCAAGGCTTCCGTGGTGGAGAGGTTCAACAGGACATTCAAAGGCCGTATGTATAAATATTTCACCTATAAGAATACAAGGCGGTACATCGATGTTCTCCCGAAACTGGTGAGGGGTTACAATCGAGCCTATCGTCGAAGTATAGAGAGAGGCCCCATTACCGTGACCCAACGCAATGAAGCCCAAGTCCGGCGTGTCTTGTACCCCAGGCCATCGCAGCGAACGACGAAGGCGGTGTACAAGGTCGGGGACCCTGTACGGATCAGTAAAGTCAAGGGCAAGTTCGAGAAAAGCTACTTGCCCAACTGGAGCGATGAGCACTTCCTGATTAAACGGCGCCTACCCCGACAGCGGCGAGTCTATGAACTGGAAGATCTCCAAGGGGAAACGTTGCTGGAGACGTTTTACGACACGGAATTACAGCCTGTTGTAAAAACACAGCAAGACTACTACACGGTGGAGCAGATTTTGAAAACGGAACGTCGACGTGGCAAACTGTTTCATTTCGTAAAATGGCAAGGCTGGCCCAGTTCCTTCAATTCCTGGATCGCGGCCAACCAGGTGAAACGACTATAAAGCCAGACACCAATGCCGTCCTCCTTCATTCCACGTCCGACCCCAGTGCTATGGACCAACAGCAGCTGCCTCCGAAGACAGCGTCTCGCAAAACGCGCAAAGCGCAAGTGGGCTTTGGGGTGCTATTGCTAACCCTGCTGAGTGTGTTGTACGGAGGTGTGTTTTACGACGTAGCCTATGTCTGTACGTTACTTAACCAACTGAGAACACCAGCCATCAGTGAAACGGGTCTACAGAGAGCACCAGTCGTATCGAGCCCAGTCACCACCACCACCACCACCACACCCCGCGTACAAGCCACGTCGAGCTCTACACTTACACCAAGTACACCTACTACGTCTCAAGACCCACCGGATTTCATCCCTCACAGTGAACCGACCACCCACGTTGTACCCACCCCCAGCACCATCTCTGAACGTGAACAGACAACGACGACCGACGTTGTACCCACCACCACTGCAGTTCACTCGTACGAAATTTACAAGAGCGGGTTACCACGACAACGGATAGACCTCAAACCATGGACCCTCGGTGGCAGCATCCCTTCACCTGCGTCATCGCAGGACCGACGGGCTCCGGCAAAACGCACTTTGTCAGGAAGCTCCTTCAACACGCCGACAGCATGATCACTCCACCCATTGCCCGAGTCGTGTGGTGTTACGGAGAATGGCAGGAAGCGTATGCAGCAATGCCCCACATCACGTTCGTGGAAGGCCTACCCAACCCGGCCGATTTGGAACCCGACACCTTGGTGGTTCTGGATGATCTCATGGCGGAGACGGATGCACGGGTCACCCAACTCTTTACCAAAGGCAGCCATCATCGACGGCTCAGCATCATCTACATTGTGCAGAATCTGTTCAGTAAAACAAAGAACATCGGAATATCAGCTTAAATGCCCACTACCTGGTGGTCTTCAAAAACCCGAGAGATACCACTCAACTGCTGCACCTGGCGAGACAGATGCATCCCGGCCGCACACCGTTTGCGTTGGAAGCCTTTAAAGATGCCACAACCCCTCAGCACGGGTATATGCTGCTCGACCTCAAGCAAGCCACCCCCGACCACCTTCGACTACGGACCGGCATCTTTCCCGGAGAGGCCCACCACGTGTACATGCAAAAATAATGTAAACACACCCACAGTGCCTCCCCCAGCTGGGGTCTGTGTGTTTGATGATGGAGAATAATAAAAAGAATGAATACCACAGCAGGGTTGACTTTGTCTCTGAGGTAGATAAAAAGAGCAGCGTTGTGGGTTCTGGCGCGAGTACGGAAGCACGCTCCCACGCTCCGTGTATTGAAGACGGCTCCACCCGAGTTAGTCCGAACCATTGTACGCGGTGCGGACACTGACCTTGTACGCTGTCTGTGCGAGATCGGGTACAACCTGTTAAAAGGCAACGTACCACTCACTCCGGCTCAGAAGACCAAGTTGGCCAAGCATAAGACAGGACTCCGAACCTTAGTCCACAAGCGGGTCCCTCAAACACAAAAGAAAAAGGTGTTACAGAAAGGCGGCTTTCTCGGGGCCATCTTAGCACCGTTGCCCGCTTCCGTGTTGGGTCCAGTATTGGGTGGACTCTTCGGCCGACAATGAACCACACGAAAAAAATGGTCCTCGTCGAACCACGGTTCCTGCAAAACCTCCAATCACCCTACCCTGTCCCACCTACGGTGAAGACCATAAACAGCCTCGATGGAGAGATGCAACAGATCTTGCAGAGACCGGGGTTAAGCGACAGTGAGAAAGTACAACGGTACAATGAGACGCTTCAACGGTACATGACGTTCATGGACCAATACAAACCCTGTCTACCCCAGCAACAGCACCACCACCACCACCACCACCACCACCACCACCACGTGACAGACCGCCGACCTCAGCACCGTTCCAACAGCCGGGTGAGGTAGCCCCCACAGCCCCACAGTGGGTGGAAGACGAAGTGCTGAAGAGTGTACCTGCTTCGTTCAAGAAACAAGCTGGCCTGGTATTACAACGGATGAAACAGAATCCTAACATGACTTGGAATGATAAAGGCGAACTCCTGGTACAGAATCAGGTGGTCCCCGGCACCCACATGACGGATTTAGTGAATGATCTGATGTGTCAACGCAGATCGCACACCGATCCTCGAGGATGGGAGGTCTTCGCTCAAGGCTTGAAAGACATGCATGTACCACAGGAATTGGTGGGGAACCCCCACCGCTGGGCCTTTATGCAGCAAACCCAGCAATCGCCGAGTCGTGCACCACGACTCTCACCACAACCTTCTTGGGAATCCGAATGGGAACCGGAGTCACCCCCCAAAACTCCATCACCATCACAACGGGCACCTTCTATTCAGACCTTTAAAAAACCACCCTTGATCAAGACACCCCACATCTCCAGAGCCGTGACACGTAGCAAGTCAACGCGACGAACACGACGCCGCACACAACCGCCCAAGGCCTGGAAGACCTATTAAAACCAACAGCAGCAGCAGGACAGCTCAGTCGCCATGTTTTACCTGACCCTACCCAGTAACAGTTCGCTGGATGTGCTTCCTGACAACACCGTGGCCAAGTACGTCACCCAGTTACCACAACCGTTACATTTACCTGGACGCTGGGAATGTGCCCTCGTGGATATCCAATACCCTTACTCGTGGTACAACGTGCGAGCCAATGAAGTGTGGTACGAGGTGACCTACGAAGGCAAAAACACCCGACTCACCCTGCCCGAAGGCCAATACGATACTCCCAAGGAGTTCATGGGTGGGCTGTCAAGACTGTTGCATGATAAGACGCTACGGGGGGTGACGGAT
The DNA here is from genome assembly GCA_036873755.1 of Hanleya hanleyi. NCBI lineage: Eukaryota > Metazoa > Mollusca > Polyplacophora > Lepidopleurida > Hanleyidae > Hanleya > Hanleya hanleyi. Next base: position 8,102 of record JAVTVY010049915.1, on the reverse strand, counting down.
AGTGCAACACGCCTGATAGCCTTGCGCTTCAAGAGAAACGTGTTCTTCGATGTCAACATACACAACGACAAGGCACAGCTTACCGTCACCGATACCGTGAATGTGAAACTCAGTCCTACACTACAGCAAATGCTGGGTTTCGATCTACAGACGTTCGCTGGTCCCACCGAACACCATGGCGAGATGCCGATGGATATGAAGTCGGGTATGTACGGACTCTACGTCTACTCGGACGTGGTGGACAACCACATCGCGGGCGATATCAACACACCTCTGTTACGGGTGGTCCCCATTAAAAAGACGTATGGAGGTCAAGTCACCCACAGTTTCAACCATATCATGTACCTGCCCGTACGACATACCGACATCAACACGATCACGGTGGATATAAGAGATGACACGGGACGACCGGTGGCATTCGAACGAGAAAAAGTGGTGCTGACACTTCATTTTCGACAAGCACGTGCTCCCCACTTTGCATAATGAAAGTACCTTACGAGTGCGATGCACGCAGCTATGCCGACTATTATGCCCAACAGGCCGGGGTGGCTTTCCGGTATTTAGCGGTGCACGCATGCAACGAGGACATGGTCTGGGGAACATACTCGGCAGCATTGTGAAAACGTTCCTGCCCTTGGTGACGCGTGGGGTGAAAGCAATCGGCAAACAAGCGGTACGCAGTGGACTGCAAGTGGCTGGTGATGTCTTGGGGGGTACGGCACCCAAAGAATCCTTGAAACGGCGGGCCAAAGAAGCGGGAGGCGTCTTGGTGGCCAAAGCACAACGCACCGTAGGGAATAAAAGAGCTGCCCCACCGAGACCACGCACCAGTCGACGACCGACCCAGCGACGACGCACATCCAAGAAGACCCGGGATATCTTTTCTTAAAACATGTCCTTAATCCACGCCGAGTCCTGCCCCTCCACCAACAGTGAATTTGATTTGTGGACCGTGCCGCCCGCACAAACCAGTGTCGAACAAGGATTATGGATGGAGCATCTCCCGCTCTCCAGCATCAACGAAACCGGGCCCATCGAGTTCACCATCAGTAATGCGGATACGGCCTATGTGGATTTAGCCCATACCTACTTGTATATGAAAGCCAAGGTAGTCAATGGAGCTGGCACCAGAATCGCTGACCAAGCAACGGTGGGCCCGACGAATCTCTGGCTGCACTCGATGTTTCAGCAGGTGGATATTTTTCTCAGCGACAAACTCATCAGTGACTCCACCAACACGTACCCCTATCGAGCCTACATCGAAACACTGTTGTCGTATGGCCGAGAGGCTAAAAAATCTCAGCTGACAACCGCTTTATTCTACAGGGACACGGCCGAGCACATGGACACGGCGGACAATGGGGATATAACAAACGGAAGGCTTTCACTGCGAACAGTGCCTCGGTGGATATGATGGGTCGACTGCATGCAGACATGTTCATGCAAGACCGGTACCTCGTGAACAAGATCCCCATCAAAATCCGACTGATACGGGCGCCTCCCACCTTCGCCTTGATGGCCACTAACGTAGAGGGGCATGTAGCGGACTATAAGATTGTCATCCAAGACGCAGTCCTTTATGTCCGAAAAGTGAAACCGAATCCAGCCGTTCAATTGGGACACATGAAAGCCTTGGAAACAAAACCAGCCCAGTACCCTATCCGACGTGTACAAACCAAAGTGTTCTCTGTGTCTGCTGGAAATATGAGCGCCAACAAAGAAAACCTGTTCCTGGGGAACTACCCAAGCGATTGATCCTGGCCTGTGTGGAAAATACCAGTTTCAGTGGAGCCTACCCAGAGAATCCGTTTGACTTTAAACATTTCGGCATCAATTTTGTGGCCCCGCATGTGGATGGACAACAGGTGCCAGCCACGGCCTTAACCCCGAACTTTGGGCGGAGGAATTTCATTCGAGCCTATCAGAGCCTGTTTACAGCCACCGGTCAAATAAACCAGGACGAAGGGAATATGATCAGTCGGGAGGACTACGGGAACGGATACACGTTGTTCTGTTTCGATCTGACCCCACCTTAGAGAACGACCATCAGCTGGCCCTGACCAAGCAAGGCAATTTACGGTTGGAAATCCACTTTGCACGAGCCCTGGCGACCACCGTCAATGTGATCTGCTACGCCGAGTTTTTCAACATCATTCAAGTGGACAAGGCGCGCAACGTCCTGTGTGACTTCTCCACCTAACATGGATACAGACCAGATAACCACCGTGCTGGAGAATGACCCCGAGACACGTAGGGTCTTTCAAGGGGTGTTCGCCCGAGATGTGTTTCCATTAGACCGTATGTATCCGGCTGCTTACGTTCTCAACACGGACCCGATGGATCGACCCGGTGAACACTGGGTGGCCGTGTACTTGACAGAACAGCAGGGGGAATACTTTGACCCGTACGGTCTGCCACCCCTCCATCCTGATTTAACAGACTTCATGGATCAAGGCACAGAGACGTGGTGTTGGAACAGTCAAACGTTGCAAAGCCTGACCAGTGGCGTGTGCGGACAATATTGCTTGTTTTACCTGTACCATCGATGCCGGGGAACACCCTTATCTACTATCGTACAGATGTTTGACGAGTACCCCCAGGCCGAGGACCGCGATGTACTCGTCTATGACTGGGCCGCCCATCATTTCAATGTACAAGCCCCGTTCTGGGCTTAAGTTAATGACAAGCCCCTTGTTCTGTGCTTAAGTTTACAAGCCCCTTGTTCTGGGCTTCAATGTACAAGCCCCTTGTTCTGGGCTTCAGTTAATTACAAGCCCCTTGTTCTGGGCTTCAGTTAATTACAAGCCCCTTGTTCTGGGCTTCAGTTAATTACAAGCCCCTTGTTCTGGGCTTGAGTTTTCACGTGGTTGTTCTCACGTTGTTGTTGTTCACTGAATAAAAAAAAAATGAGATCTCACCAAAAACCCCTGTCTTGTGTGTTTTATTCCTAATGCATCAATGCCCAATGTGGAGATTCAGTCAAACTGAAATCAGTGGTGTAGGATGGGGTCAAAATGTAACCCATCAAGTTTAGAATGCAAGAGCACTATAGTAAAAAATAGAGAGCCAATGAAATCAGCCTACAGACCAAGTACGTGTCTTTGGTCTAGGTTTGGAGCGGGCATTTCATTGAGGTACGTGTATACGGCGAGTGAAGAGGCTCGTCCAACACGTATAGATTATGTTGATGACTATAAGTTCTAGGTAACCCATCAAGGTTAGAATGCAAGAGCACTATAGTAAAAATAGAGAGCCACTGAAATCAGCCTACAGACCAAGTACGTGTCTTTGGTCTAGGTTTGGAGCGGGCATTTCATTGAGGTACGTGTATACGGTGAGTGAAAAGACTCGTCCAACACATATAGATGATGACTATAAGTTCTAGGTAACCCATCAAGGTTAGAATGCAACAGCACTATAGTAAAAATAGAGAGCCAATGAAATCAGCCTACAGACCAAGTACGTGTCTTTGGTCTAGGTTTGGAGCGGGCATTTCATTGAGGTACGTGTATACGGTGAGTGAAGAGACTCGTCCACCACGTATAGATTATGACTATAAGTTCTATGAGCATAATGCATGAAAGTGGCTTTGAACACCGTATTAGCCAATCAGTGGCCTAGAATGGAGCCAAAGGTAACCCATCCATGTCCAGAAAAACATTACCCGGGTATATACAAGAACCCAGATGTAGGCGCGGACGTCAGCGAAAGCACACCGTGAGTACCCCAATTCGATTGGCTGATTGTTCGATCGCTGATTGGTTCTTTTTCTCGACCGCTGATTGGCTCTTTTTCTCGACTGCTGATTGGTCCAAATGGACCTGCCCATCTTTCCCAGGTTCATCTAGAATCCCCCTTTTTTTGTGCTCAAGCTCTGACTATAGCGATGCCGCAACATTGTCTCATTGGACATTGGACCGTCTGACCTGGAGGTGACCCTTTGACCTTTTGACCCGCGTCCGCGCGCGCGCACTGCCGGGGATGACGCGGGATGACGCGCGCGCGCGCGCGCTGCGGGGCGCTGGGGCGGGAAAACACCCCGGCGGTTGAACATTGGAACTCTTGTGGGTTTGGAGGATGAACATACGGACGTCTAAGGGAAAAAATTGGAACTCTTCTATGTTTGGAGGTAGTGTTTAGTGAAAACCCGGAAGTGACGTGACAACCCACGTGACCTGCGTATATACTCCTGTAAAATAGAGCCGATTTTATTTCTTTGGAAGGGGCAAGGTCAATAGGACTTGCGCTTTTTATACTACTAAACTGTGAAGTAGATTACATCTTACATAGGCCTTAAGGCCGTGATATGCATATGAAGTATTCTGGGGCATGGTCAGTACTTTCCAATTTTCCCTTCGTCTACTACTCGCCGATTTTTTTATTTTTTTTATTATTTATTTATTTATTTATTTATTTATTTATTTCCTCGAGAGCTTTAAAATAAGACCTCACTCTACCCCATCGGGCCACTAGTGCTCCACCTAGACTCCAACATGTCCACCCCGTATGGATTTATACATACTAATATCCCAGTATATGAGTGTATATGGGTCTATATGGATCTATATACAAGCCTACGCGGTACTTTCAAATTTTTTTCCATCGTATTCTACATGATCAACCTCATAGCTCATAGTAAAAGCCATAAAAAAACCGATCACCCCTATACCCATACAGGCCAAATATAGCGGACATGATCTTCGCCTGAGAATTGGTCTAGTCCGAGTTGTCTCCCTTGCACCAAAGCGTATAGATGGCACTGTGGTTTGAACGACGTTATTATCCGGGCAAATTTTGGTCTTGAGCAGCCATTTTGTGTTTTCTGAGCTGGGGAACATTCTCTGTCGCAGTTTATAACGGAACTTTGTTCCTTTCGGTGTCCGCTGAGATGAATAATGTGACGAAACTCTGCACGATTCATCGCCTGCATGTATACCCGTCACACGTAGACTGTAATCGAGGGAGTGTGCTGTGTTGTGTTCGAGCGGACGCATCAATTTGTGTGATATCAGACAGGAAACGTGAAAATTGATATTCTTTCACAGATTTCGAAGTGTATACAGTTCTGGTGAGCTGAACGCAGCCTTTATGATCAGCGATTGAACGATGATGTAGGCCACCGAACAGGTTTTGTGGAATCAACATTCTGTAACACTCCTCCCTTGACTGGAGGGATTTTATCGGACATCTGCAGTACGGAACGCTATTTGTTGCATACATTCGCTTATCGTGGCAGTCCGTATAATTTGTCAATTTTTGTGTTTGGTTTCGTGAGAGAGGACGACATTGGTTTTCATTAGTGCAAAACTCCTGCTCCCCGACCCGCACCACAACAGTGAAAGCTGGTGGATGAAATTCTACTCCACGGGAACGGTTGGTGATACCCATATTTTTAGCATACGAATGCATCGTGATGAAGGCTTCATGGTGTGTTATACCCACCTAGGAAAAAAACAGCCCCAGATCATCTGGACTAAACTCTTTTATCAGGTAAGCTAGACTTTAGTACTATACTTGCGTTGAAACCCATGCAGACAACCTATTCAAATTTCAATGCATTGGCAACATAGCGTCGCACGAAATATACGCGCCCCTGTTGACCAGGATTTTTTTATACTCCCACAACAACAGACAATTTGAAGACAATTTTCTAGCGGGGTGTTTTCTTGAACATAATTGCTGTAATATACTCTTCTTTTTGTGGACACTAAATATAGGGGAGAAAATGGCAACATTGTGACCAAACCATAACAGTTGACAGCTGTAAAAATAGATACCGTGGCATAAATTAGAGAGAGCATTTCAGTACACCTCAAAAAAATGAAACCTGGACGGGTATCCTTCATCTCGAGGGGACGCAAGTTCGATTCTTGCTTTCATTATGTGAGTATGTGTTGGACATGTGATCTTTAAATTTTATTATCATCAATACACCTAAACGGTATAGTTCAACCCCACCCCAGCCCAACCGATGCCCCTTCATGAATGCTTCACATTGATACCTCACTCGACCCCACTGGACCATACCCGTGAATGAATTCACCACGGTGGCATACTGTAAAATGCGAGTCGCATGGGGCTGGATCTCCGCCATGGCTCTGTAGAAATGAAGGTGTGGGATCCAGAGGGACATGTTTTATAGACCAGATGTAGCTCTACGGGTGTAGTCCGTGATACGTACTATTCTGATGGGTTAGTCCAAAAAAAGAGAGCAACAACAACAACAACAACAACAGCACAGATTACAGATCAATCCTTTTTCCAGAGTCAGTGCACTGGTGTGTGGAGGTGGGTTCAAAATGGCGGATACTTACCTCCCACTCCACCACCGTGTCGTGGTGTGGTGGAAGGTAAATAGCCGCCATTTTGAACCCACCTCCACACACCAGTGCACTGACTGACACCGGTGTGTGGAGGTGGGTTCAAAATGGCGGATACTTACCTCCCACTCCACCACGACACAGGCCGCCATTTTGAACCCACCTCCACACACCGGTGTCCTAGGTTCAAAATGGCGGATACTTACCTCCCACCCACCACGACACAGTCCGCCATTTTGGTCCCACCTCCACACACCAGTGCACTGACTGACACCGGTGTGTGGAGGTGGGTTCAAAATGGCGGCTATTTACCTCCCACCACACCACGACACAAGCCGCCATTTTGAACCCACCTCCACACACCAGTGCACTGACTGACACCGGTGTGTGGAGGTGGGTTCAAAATGGCGGATACTTACCTCCCACTCCACCACCACACAGGCCGCCATTTTGAACCCACCTCCACACACCGGTGTCAATGAGTGCACTGGTGAGTGGAGGTGGTTCGGGTGTGGCTATCTACCTTCCACCACACCACGACACAGTCCGCCATTTTGTACCCACCTCCACACACCAGTGCACTGACTGACACCGGTGTGTGGAGGTGGGTTCAAAATGGCGGATACTTACCTCCCACTCCAGAGGTGGGTTCAAAATGGCGGACTGTGTGGTGGTGGAGTGGGAGGTAAGTAGCCGCCATTTTGAACCCACGGTGTCAGTCAGTGCACTGGTGTGTGGAGGTGGGACCAAAATGGCGGACTGTGTCGTGGTGGGTGGGAGGTAAGTATCCGCCATTTTGAACCCACCTCCACACACCAGTGCACTGACTGACACCGGTGTGTGGAGGTGGGTTCAAAATGGCGGATACTTACCTCCCACTCCACCACCACACAGGCCGCCATTTTGAACCCACCTCCACACACCGGTGTCAGTCAGTGCACTGGTGTGTGGAGGTGGGTTCAAAATGGCGGACTGTGTCGTGGTGTGGTGGAAGGTCAATAGCCGCCATTTTGAACCCACCTCCACCACACATCCACTCACGCATGCGCACAGCCACACTTATGACGTCACACCAAGTTCTGCGCATGCGCAGTGAGGCGCCACTGACTCAATTTACTCTTTGTATACTACTGTCGTTGTTGTTGGTACATGGCCAACTTTTTCGTGATGAAAATATTTAGCGTTGAATTTGGTCAAGACTACTTTAACTATAGCGAATACGTGGATCTGGGTGACAACGCTCTTGTGATTATTCACGCGTCCTTAATGAAAGCTTAATAAATGTCGGACATGACGTCAGCAGTAGCCTTTCATTGAAATTACTTGCAATGATAAAACATCAATGCCAGTTAAACACATATACGAGTGTTTTTCACCTTTAATTGCAGCAAGTCTATATATATATATATATATATAGCGTTCACCGGACCACACATGGTTCGAATACTTCATCGCAAGCTCTTACCATATAATCGATGTGCTATTTAATATATTATTTCCCGCTGCAAATAAAGAAAAAAGAAACTCCACACTTACATCACATCCAACAGATCTCATTCTTCTGCGTTATAACAGATTGGATGGAAAATCGAGAAAGACAATTCTTAAATTCCCTTTTGGCTAGATAGAGATGTAAATGCGTAGAGGTGGGACAGCAAATATTTTCCTAGTGTCTGAATATCGCGATATGTATTGAACATCAAAAAGTTTAGAAAGGTCTCTTTGTGATTTATCCTTCTCCGCTTTACCTGTTTGTGTTTTCTTATGAACACTGATTTTCAA
>JAVTVY010049914.1:0-23716 GCA_036873755.1 Hanleya hanleyi | reverse complement strand
TGCCTATCAAAAATGAATCGTGTCAGAAAGTATGCCCCTTGTCTAACAAAATCCACTAATTCCTATGTTAAGTTTGCATATTATTTCTATATCATGTTAGTATATTATCACATTTATTTATTGATTGGATGACTGATTTATTGATTTATTTTCTTAGACAATGCAAAGAATGCTTGCAAATCTGTTTTGAAAATGACATACATGTGCCATTTAGTATACATGTACTGTATTTATCTAGCCATGTGTACTGTTGTTTTGGTGAGACATCGATACAGCTCTTTCAATTTATTCCAGAAACAAATTAATTTAAGGGGAGGAAAACTTTTCTTTTTTTTTCAAAGAAAGTACACTTACAATACCAGGGGTAAATATTTCTTCCCGCAAGCCAATCAATTGGTAGAGACACCCTTACATTATAATAGCTGGGGTTCAGAGCCGAGGGGTTTCGATAGCGCAGCTTCATGTTCTGATTAGGCAGAAATCTTGGAGACCATTTAAAATTTTTGCAAAATCATTAATGATCTATATCAGATACCGTTTTAGTGCTCCACATGAAACTATAAATCGATACATCAAGAAACTATTTCTCTGTTTAGGTGGAAAACTTGATTGCCATCTTTAATTTATGCAAAATCTATATCTCTTCTGTTAAAGTGTTTGATGACTTTGTATACATCATCAATACATCAAGAGACTAAAACTGAAAGACAGAACTGTTTTCTCTGATTGGATGGAAACCTTGGCAGCCATTTTTAATTGATGTAAAATCATTGATGACCTATATATCCTTTTATACTGTTCAAGTGTTCAGTATGATACTTGGTATACATCATCGATATCAAGAGACAGGTAATGGCTGCCGGTCTCTCTGATTGGATGGAAACCTTGGGGGCCATTTCTAATTACAAAATTTTTGATAATCTGTATATTTTCCACTTGACTGCTTGGTGTTCCTGATGTCTTCGAAGTAGTACGGTTCAAATTGAATGCATTATGAATGGCTGGCGCCCAGAACCGAGGTGTTTCAGATGCGCAGCTTCGTATTTACCTTTGTCACAATAATTATAACAATTTCATTCTAACGCCATACTGTGATGTCACAGTAGTAACGTCATTCCCATTGCTGCTATCATGATAGGTAATGTCATTCCCATTGTTAACATCACAATGAATGCATTGTTTCCAGAGTGTGTATATGGATGATTGGGTGAGCACGGGTTCATGTTGCTTCAATGCATTTTGCTGAGAAGCAGCAGGAACTTGATAATGTGATGTCTAGCACTGTAATATCACTTGTCTTTATTGCATCATATAAGCATCCTGTCTGTGTCTTGTGCGCTGTTCTCAGTGTTTTATAGGGTGGATGGAGGGTGTGTGGTTCCTTGCTGCTTCAATTTCTTCTTTGAAGTAGTGAAGAATTCTTCTTTGAAGTAGCAGGAACACAACTTGGCTGGGTGGTGCTTAGTTGGTTCGTCGCGACATAGGTGAAATATTGTTGAAAGCGACGTTAAATTCACTCTCTCACTCACTATATGGATGAACCAATCAAATTCTTTGAGTAGGAGCGAGAACAAAATATGGAATTTTCATTGGTGACAAAAAATGCACAGTGTACTCGGCACTTTTCTGTACTTTTCTTGCAAAGTTAGCTCCCTTGTGATGTCACATCCAGTTCCTGATTCAAGCACTTCTTTAGGCAGATTTACTTCCCTTCATTTCTCCTGAAATATACATTATGAAACGGGATGGATCCAGTCTAAAAGATAACCTGAATTTTGGTTTCTTTCCCTTTCAGTTTGATAAATTTTTAAAAACATTTTGAAAGAGAAAGCAGAAGATTACTTGTAGTAAGTTGTTGGAATGTTATTCATTTGATTGAATCCAGAAAATATTTTACCTTTAATTATTATTCCGATTAAATAATTTTTACTTTTCAATATGAATTTCAGAGCACAGATACATTGAGCTGTACTGTAACTCCACCCCCGAGGGTCAGAATAGGGGTGACGGTGGAAGTGGAGCTGGTTTCTCTAGCCACATGGGAGGTGGAGGTGGGATGGGAGGAAATATGGGAGGTGGTAACATGGGCGGTGGATGGCCAGACAGCTTCCATTCCAGAGCTACAGGTCACTCATTGCATATGAGAGGACTGCCTTTCCAGGCCACAGTCAAGGACGTTCTCGATGTAAGAGTGTTGACTAGTCTGTCATCTTGAACATTACATGTAACTATTAGATTAACCAGTGTTGACTAGTCGACCGAGTTAAGCATTAAATATTCAATTAACTGTAGTGCTAACTGGTTTATCCACTTGAGTAGTGTGAACTAGTTTACCAGCTTGAGCAGTGTGAACTAGTCTGCCAACTTGGTCAGTGTGAACTATTGATCAGCTTGAGTAATGTGAACTAGTTTATCAGCTTGAGCAGTGTGAACTCAATCAGTGTGAACTAGTCTACCAGCTTTAGCATTATGAACTAGTTTACCAGCTTTAGCAGTGTGAACTAGTCTACCAGCTTAATCGATGTAAATGAAAAACCCGAGCGGTTGATGTCCCCCGACGTTGAAACAATTGATATTTAGCTCGGAACTGTAACATTCAGTACCAGACATGAAGAGCAGTCCTAAGTGAGAACCAGTGGCAAGCTACCCATAATTGCTGTGTATGTCCTAATCTGGTCAGGTTATTTGTCCCCCGCCACAACGCGGCCGGGGGACTTTAAAATGGTTCTTGCTTCTATGTGTCCGTGCATGTCCGTGCATGTCCATGGATGTCCGTGCATGTCTGTTCGAATGATTACTTCCTAACGCTTTGTTGGATTGTTCCGAAATTCGGCATACGCATTCCTTGCGACAAGACGCCAGTCGGTATCGCATTTCAGCAACATCTGCCTGAAGGTGGCGCCACTGGGTCAAAATGGATCTTGCTTCTTTGTGTCCGTGGATGTCAGTTACAAGCGATAACTTCCAAACGCTTTCTTGGATTCTTCCGAAATTCGGCATACGCATTTCTTGTGAGAAGACGCGGTTGCGTACTGGATTTCAGTAACATTTGCCTGAAGGTGGCGCCACTGAGTTTCGCTTCTTCGTGTCCGTTCCAGTTAAAATGGGTCTTGCTCTCTTTGTGTCTGTGGATGTCTGTTCAAATTCTTCACAGGCGATAACTTCCAAAAGCTTTGTCGGATTCCTTCGAAATTTAGCATATACACTCCTTGTGACCAGACATGGGTTGGTATTGCGTTTCAGCAAGATCCACCTGAAGGTGGCACCACTGGGTCTTGTTCCAATCTTCTGTGCATGTCCGTGGTTTCCATTCAAATTCTTCACAAGCGATAACTTCCAAATGCTTTGTCTAATAATTAGGCATCCCTAAATGCGTTTGTCATTTTTTCTTCTTTCTTCCGCTTCTCGCTGTTAGTTTTGAATTTCATGTCGCTTTAAATGAAGGACACCATTTTCTTAAATTTGCTGTCCAGTCCTTCTATTCCACATCATATGATTTACACTAAAGCTTTTGCAGGAACCATATTTTATTTCAGAAGTATAATATGAAATAACTGGCGGGGGAATCCCTGCAGTACCGAACCCCTGGTTTTTGAATTTCGTGTTCTCTTAAATGAAGGACATTTCCTTCAATTTTGCTATGAAATCATTCTATTTCACTTCATATGATTTATCCTAAAGCATGAACCATATTTTACTTCAGAAGTATAATATGAAATAACTGGCAGTACCGATCCCCTGGTTTTTGAATTTCGTGTCATCTTAAATGAAGGACAACATTTCCTTCAATTTTGCTATCAATAATTGTAATCCACATCATATGATTTACTCTAAAGCTTTTGCATGAACCATATTTTATTTCAGATGTACATGTATAACATGAAATACCGAATATGTCCCTTGGGATTTTATTTCACCTGCTTCTGCATACTGGTGGCGACAGCTGGTGGAAAAATCTGAAATTTGTTTCTGGCAATAATTTGACAACTGCTCATCGGATTCTTCTCAAATTTGGTATTCATATGCCATAAGATGTCACTTGGGATTATGTTTCGCACACTTGTGCGTACAAATCTAAATTCGGTTTCCGGGCATTAACCCCTTTTCAGATTCTTTCCAAAGTTTGTATGCTGATACACCATGTCATGAGATGATCCTTGGGATTTCATTTCGCCTACTCGCACCTATAGGTGGCGACACCTGGTGGCAAATTTAAAATCAACAACAGGTTGAGGATCCATTCAGCTTCTCGTCAAATTTGGTTTGCAGATAATATGCCTTGAGATGTCACTTGGGCTCGCTTCTCGGTTACATAATTTCCATGCTTCACTGCATGGAAACTATATTACAGAAGCAAAAAAACGTTCAGTCAACCGTTCTGAGTTGATTTTAAAACTTGGGAAGGCAGAAAGACCCTTCCACATCCAACGCCTACGAAGTAGCAGTTGCCTCCCTCATGTATATCCCCCGAGACCAACAATGCTAAAAAATATTGCTGCCATTTTGGCAGGGGACTTGGCATCCTCTGGCTGCTTGTTAAAAGTTGTTGTCTGGAAATAAAATTTTAATATCGCCCCCAGGTGATGCCACCCATAGGCAGATCGGCGTGAAAAACAATCCCAAGAGAGATCTTGAGGCGAGGTACCAACATACCAAATTTGAAAAGAATCTGTTCAGTTTTCAAAAGCTGTTGTCTGGAAACAAAATTTTAGATGGGTCCCCATTTAGCGCCACCTATAGGCAGATCGGCGTGCAGCACTCGTTTTTCATCAAATTATACCAGAATCCAATTGAATTCCTATTAACTCACCTTGCTGGAATTTTTTTTCTAGACTGGTTTCTCTAGCAACATGGGAGGTGGAGGTGGGATGGGAGGAAATATGGGAGGTGGTAACATGGGTGGTGGATGGCCGGGCAGCTCCCATTCCAGAGCCACAGGTCACTCATTGCATATGAGAGGACTGCCTTTCCAGGCCATAGTCAAGGACGTTCTCGATGTAAGAGTTAACTAGTCTATCATCTTGAACATTAACTATTAGATTGAACTAGTCTGCCAGCTTGAGTAGCGTGAACTAGTCTGCCAGCTTGAGTAGTGTGAACTAGTCTGCCAGCTTGAGTAGTGTGAACTAGTCTGCCAGCTTGAGTAGTGTGAACTAGTCTACCAGCTTACAGTAGTGTGAACTATTCTACAAGCTTGAGCAGTGTGAACTACTCTACCAGCTTGAGTAGTACGGTAAGTTCCCTAAGTATTCGTGACCGGAAGTGAATATCGCAGTCGTGAAAAACTGACCACTTCCGAATAGTTTGTGCAGGTCAGTTCAGAAAAACGGACGTTTTCGTAAATTAGAGTCCCCATATTAAATGCCCATACCGTTCGACAATGAAAGGTCACAATACGTCGACTGTGGTGTTTCTTTAATTTTGTTATATTTACCCCAGACAGCACTCTTAAATGATATAAGATCGACAACCACGAGACATTCATCATACTTTTGTGTGTAGAATGAAGCCTAACACGTGTGGTTGAGGGGAAACCTCGAAGCAAAACCCGGGAAATGTTTGTTGTGCGTTTAGATTTGTCAGGCAATATTTCGCAATTGATCAAAGGATAAATAAAGCCTTCTTTCTGCTCTTTAACCATTAAATTAGGTTCGAATAATTAACTGCAATGATCGGCTGACAATGAAGAGATTAGTTTCATCGGACGCCCGGCCAATTTAAAATCACAAATTCGCGTATATCCTTGTATTTATACGGGACAAGGGCATATTCTGTCACTTAGACATTCTGATATTTTCTTTATTTTCTCTTCAGGACATGCTTGAACTGTTGCAGAATTTTTTTCACGGCCGAGAAGACTAGGCCCAACTATCCCAGTGGCGCCAATGATGTTTACGGGAAAATAAATAACAATCTAATGAAGAAACACAGATTACGTCATTTTTATACGCCCGGCGGACGTATTATGTGATGGCGGTTTCCGTCCGTCTGTCCGTGTGTCCGTCCCCCGTGTCCGGTCTATATCTGGAACACTTTTCTATTTACAGTTCCAATTTTTGGTGAGTGGATACCCTACGGGGAGCCGATGTGTCGCGTACAAAAATGAAGGTCGAGGTCAGAGGTCAAAGGTCACTGGCCTGAAAAACAGGAAATCACTGAAGTGTTCATGTCCGGTCTATATCTCTGAATATTTTCTATCCACAGTTGCAATTTTTTGTGAGTGGATACACCAGGTGGAGACGATGTGTCGTGTACCGAAATTCAGGTCGAGGTCAGAGGTCAAAGGTCACTGTTGCCTAAAATCAGGAAATCATTGATCATTGATAGTTTTCTATCTACAGTTCTAATATTTGGTGAGTGGATGCCCTAGGGGGAGAGGATGTGTTGCATACCAAATGTAGGTCAAGGTCAAAGGTCAGTGGTACCGAAAAATCAGGAAATCATTAAAAATTTCTAAATTTTTTGTGAGTGGATTCAATAGGGGGAAATGAAGTGTTGTATACCAAACATTGGGTCAAGGTCAAAGGTCACTGTCCCCAAAATTAGGAAATTATTAAAAATAACTTTTTTTGTGTGTCAGTAGATACATTAGGGGGACACTGCTTCGGATTTAAGAAGCGCGAGAGCGAAAGCGCTCAATCGCGCGCCTGAATCAAAATTTAGAGGCTCTTTTTTTCGCGCTTCTTGAATTTATCGTATGGAATAATCTTTATTTACCTCTAATAACTTTCCATGAAAACGCAAGACGTTTCGATCACGAAAATCCGGAAGTGTGCGAGCTCTTCTGGCAAAGGAGTTAAACTTGGTTCGGATTTAACCGAGGACCGAAACGTCCTCGCTTATAATTGGTTAAATTTCTACAGCTGTGTGTAAATACTGACCAATCACAGCGGCGGATACAGCTGTGTGTGGATGTGTCGACGGACATATTGTTGTTGGCGCGCTCGTCTGATTTTGGGATTTGTTTGATCGATTGTGGCCGCGAATAAGCGAAATTGCTACAAAACTTCCACCAACAGTTAGACTAGAAACATTTAAAAGGCGGAACACTGGTGGTGGTCTATCGTATACGGCCGAAAACGGCATGGTACCGTAACAGAAGTTTGGCGCACACTGCGCAAAACATTGACAAAATTCTCAAAGATCGCAGAATCCGAGGAAAGGCACAGAAAGAAATAAAGGGATAACAATGAAACACATCAGGGATAACTGATTTCGCTTACGTTTATTATCAACATTTCATACTTGATTGTCAGATAATATTGATGTCGCATTTCATAATGTTAAGAAGTTTGGAAATAATACCAATACTTTTCTTGCAAGAAGAATCATAAAATGGGAATTACTAGTTACATCCCCATTCTCGTAAATAGCTCTTCTAAAAGTTTTTAGAAGGTTTTTTTTAGAGGAGTGATTGCTCTTCTTGACAAAATTAGAAGAGCGATTTTTAGCTCTTCTGGATTTTTCAAATCCGAAGCACTGGGGACATGATGTGTCACATACCAAAATGTAGGTCAAGGTCACTGTGACCCCAAAATCATGAAGTTGTTAAAAATCTTGATTTTTTTGTGTCCATTGATATATTAAGGGGAGACGATTTTGTCATGTACCAAAATTCAGGTCAAGGTTAATAGTCAAGGTCACTGTGACCCCAGAATCAAGAAATTTTTAAAAATTACTTTTTTTTGTCAGTAGATATATATGGGGAACATGATGTGTCACGTACCAAAATGTAGGTCAAGGCCGAAAGTTAAGGTCACTGTGACCCCCAAAATTATGAAATTGTTAGAAACCATGATTTTTTGTGTCCATTGATACACTGAGGGAAGACGATGTGTCATGTACCAAAATTCAGGTCAAGGTCAAAGGTCAAGGTCACTGTGACCCCAAAATCAGGAAATTCTCAAAAATAACTTTTTTCTCCCAGTAGATACATTAGAGGGACATGTGTTACATACCAAAATGTGGGTCAAAGGTCAAGGTCACTGTGACCCCAAAATCAAGAAATCATTAAAAGTCACATTTTCATATGCCTGTCAAAGACGAGGTCGTGTATGTGATATCTCTAGTTTCAAGGTATGATTGGTACCAAACATTGAGTATACCATACTCGCATGGTGAAGAGAAGCCATACATTTTGAGATCAATTTGTCAAAGGTCAAGGTCACACAGTCCCCCAAAACTGAATCAAGTTTTCAGAGTTCTCTCCCTTACATGTTTATTGCATTTGTCCTGTGGAGTTTGAAACAGCTACAATTTAGTTAAAATATTGTGAAATAAAAACCATACATTTACTAATTCGATGGGGAGAGGGGTCCTTGATGAACTTCATAACTGTTTATTAACTCAAGAACAAAGGTTTACTTCATCACTTTCTTCTTCCTTCATGAAAAGTTCTCTCGGCTGAAAGAATACATTTGCAGGAAAACTACTATTCTCCTGAGTTGGACTATTCTCGATTTCAGTGTGAGATTTGTGAGCTCTCGGCTCTTGCTTCAAGGTCAACTAGTTACCAAAAGTTAAACCCATTTTAGTTAATCATTCAAAGATCTGATATATGTTACATTCTCAGAAGCACAAAATTGTAGACCTTTCTCTGGATTGCTAGCTACCAATTGGAATCAAGGCTATTAAACCACCTTGAATTTTGGACCAATGTAATTCCAGATATACGGGCGTATATTGAAGCCCCTTGGGCTCTTGTTAGATTGAGAATCAAACCTAATAATTTCTTGCTTGCTCTTCATAGGGAAATATTGTGGAAGGGCTTTTCAAACTGTTTTATGTCAATGAAACGAACAGCAAATTAAGCAAGCGCCCGACACTATCTGAAGGCCCATATCAGGGCCAACTTGACTGAGACCCATATCAGGGCCAACTCGTCTGAGACGATATACAATCTTCCCAGCTGGAACAAGCTCATCCCGCCATGAATAGCGGCTAAACGAAAGACATGAATTACTTGCCCATTCTAACAATTCACTGTATCCCTTCGATCCTTTATTAACAAATGTATGAAAATACTTTCATAGAATTGGGTGGGGTCTGTAGACATGGTAGAATGAAAGTTTCAACATGCCACGTGTTGGTTGTACATTTTCCCGCCATACAGAGTTGCAATAACATCACGTGATCAATACTTGGATAGCATGGCACATGGGCCAAACTTGCGCTTGTACACGGTTCCCGCAAATGTACAACCGTGTTTTTATCTAATATTACCTCATGGGTTCAGCAAAATTTATTCACATTTCAGACAGTATAATTTAGAGAATAAGTAGACAGAAAACCTATTAGTTTATTCCATGTTTTTATTTTTTTAACTTTTAATCTCAACCCACTATTCCGACCTCCGCTTCAGTTGCTATCAAATTACCGCCTATGATCTCGGCTATCTTAAGTAAACGTCTCTTCCGACATTCAACTTTTGTGTCAATAATCAAATCAGAAGTACTGTAATATCTTCACTATTAGTGTAAAAAAACTCACTCAAAAATTCTAATTTTCAAGGACTTTCAAGGCCTTTAATTTTCGATGTAAAAATTATTCACTTTTACAAACTTTTAAGGACCCGTACGAACCATGAAACAATGACACCGTTCCACGCTTTTTACGGCTATGAAGATTCCGATGCAGCCATATGTCACGGTTAATCCTGCACGTCACAGCTTTTCTTTCATGATAATTCTCTGAATAATCCTCGTTTCTATTTTATCCAGGGGTGATTGAAGAGAATAAGTCTGTACTATTGCTTGCTCCTAAAAAAAAGTTGAATACAAGAGCGCAAACTTCTTTCGGTATATGCATCTCCGCGAATTCCACGGCCGTAAAATATTCTGAATTGCCGCGTTCGTTGGAAATGATACGTTTCTAAATTATTTTTGTCTGAACAGTACAAAATATGTTTTCAGTATCATAGCTGGGAATCTCAACATTCGTGCCTTTGGAAAAAAAAAATCCGAAGTCGGACCCAAACAGGCGCGTTTCTGGTTTTTGTGTGAGGCGCACATAGCATACAGTCGCCAAAATTAATGCAACTTGGGATTGAGGTTGATCGTAAATCTCTACCCCGCGACTAAGAAAATCCGTAGTTTAAATGTCCGGTCAAACTTCAGCATTATATTTTGTTAAGACCGAATGAAACGTAACTTTCAGTTCTTCATTTTGATATTTTCAGTATATAATATCGAACGTATGCTCTAGCTCTTCAATCGGCAATGTTTAAGTTTTTCCATCGCACAACTACATAATATTATCAATCTCGCAACCACGATAAATGGGGGATTTTCGAATAGTTAGGACCGCGGTTTTTCGCGAATGGGTCGTTTTCGATTACTTAGGGAACAGTGTCACGTGACTTGGCGAAAAATGCCCATTTTCGAATTTACTTAGGGTCGCGAATACTTAGGGAACTTACCGTATGAACTAGTTTTCCAGCTTGAGCAGTTTTAGTTGAATGTTATCTGATTGTATTTAAGGGGGCCATAGGTAGAATATTTTAATTTTTTCAAAAATGAACTTCTCTCAAAGATGTTTAACTATATTGGATATATGATCAGAAATATTTGAATAAATACCATTTGCACAAATAAATATATATCGGTTGTCATGGTAACAGTGACCATCTTGGATTTTGGTGCTTAACTTGGGAATACATTACACACCCTGGTAATAGAGCTACCTTCATCACACTTGCATGGTATTTCTGTGGTGTGTTCCTTTGTGCAAGTAAGAAGTTTCAAGCAAAACTAACCAGTGGAAACAAAATTTGAGCAGCTTTACTGATTTACACTCAAAACGCCATATATGTGTATTGAGTGTAAAACAGCTCAAATTCTGTAAAACAGTTCAAATTTTGTTTCCGATGGTTAATAGCTTTGCTTGAAACTTTGTATTTGCACAAAGGAAGACACCACCGAAATACCTTGTAAGTTTGATGAAGTTAGCTCTCTTACGGTAATTCCTCTAATAAATCGACTACCTTATCGGAGATTGATCACCCATGAATTTTGGAGGATAATACAATCGGAAGTTGTAATAATTCAATCGATCTCGTTTGTAAATAAAATTTCATCACTCGCTTCTGTTGCGGTGTTGCAGTCCATAGGCAGATCAGACAAACGGTGAGAGACGTAATAAAGACCGTATGTAGCAGGTCTAGGCGTATTACGGACTCCTCATACGAGCTTGGAACTGTTTATTCGAAGTCTGGAACTCTAACTTTGAATCTGGGAAAAGAATTATTAGTTTCTTAGCTGTTTGATCTGACCAGACGATGCTCTACCAACATCGGGAAATGTTACTTCCTGGAAGGGAGAGTACTTTGTTATTGACTACATGTATGTACTGTGAGTAGTCTCCCTTCCCTTACAGCAAAGCACTGACTGTTTGGACTAACTGATGGGTAGATCATGTTTGAATCTACCAGGGTATTAATTCAGCTGATGCTGGAGTATTGAAAAACTGCAATTAGCTTTATTGAATCACATCCTATGTAAGTATAATCTAAAAAAAAAATCACTTGTACCGCCCCGGACAATTCTCACAAGTGACAGTATCGGAAACTGGGCACTTGATAATTCAAACTTCATGATTCCGCCTTCTGGGAATCCCAGCTTTCACTCGGTTGCAATAAATCGATCACCCCTCATTTTACCTTAAATATCACTTCCGGTGATCGATTTATTAGGGGAATTACCATTCTTTGGCATATAATGCATTCCTAGTTAAGCATCAAAATCCAAGATGGCCACCATTACCATGGCAACCGATATATAAATCTTTGTGCGATGATGTTTTTTCAAATATTTTTGATCATATATCCAATATATATATAAATTTTTTAGATAACTTCATTTTTGAAAGAATTAAAATATTCTAACTACGACCCCCTTAAAACATGTATGGTAAATATCACACGTACATAAAAAATTAACAGACGAGCAGACAACTCCCAAAAGGTATATAAAAATTAAATTCACCTCAGATTGAACTTAAATATTACTGTCATTGAGTAACTATTCCTTTTGTTTGTACAGTTCTTCGCTCCTCAGAAACCAGTGAAGGTGGATATTCTTTACTTCCCTAATGGAAAAGCAACTGGTCGAGCCAATGTGGAATTTGCAACACACCAGGAGGCTCTTGAAGCCATGAAGAAACACATGGCATATATGGGTGCGTAACATTCATTATGGGATTTGCTAATAATCAGAACAGTTATTGATAAAACACAGGGTCATTCTTTTGTCCATCATTCAGGAGTTACATCATGCCTGTCGACTTCATTCACCTGCTACTTCAACCAATCAAGAGGTATTTTTGTGTTTTTTACTCCTCAGCCCCTATGGGCTAAGGAGTATTGTTATGGCCCTGAGGATGTGTCTGTCCGCCTGTCCGAGCCGTATCTCGATAACTATTGCAAGGAAGTTCATGAAACTTACAGGTTATGATCCTTTTATTTTTTACTTGTGCCTTTGAGACTTTCAGGTCTAACCGGTCATTAACTATTTATTACAATTTTTTTTTTGTCTACCATTTTCCAGTCTTCTAAGAACGGATCTACAAGTATGCATACTACTTTTACTTTTAAAAAAAGCCCTACTTTTATACTGATTTACATACTCTTACTAGCATGTAGCCAATCAAGAGCTCCATAATAAAGTTGTATGTCCGCCATTGGTTCAGTGTAGTGAATGACTGGTCATTGGTTTGATCTAGAAGTCTATATTTCTCTGCATATTCAGCAGTACGGTATTGCCAGTCAGGGCCGTATCCAGAGCCAAATTACTTCCGGAAAACGTACGAGTGCCCAAAATAAATCCGCCCAAAATAGCAAATGTAAAAATTTGGAAAACTCATTTTCTTGGGTTTATAGAACTGTCCGAACCACGAAACATTCACTGAAAACACCGTGTCAGATATACAGTAAATTACCCGGGATAAAAGCTTGTGGCCACTGATACGAGATTGCCATAATTGTCGTATTCCTATGCTGTTAAGAAAAAATTGGTCCGACATTAAAACTGTGAAAATCGACTTGTTATTTCGTCTAAAAGTTCTCAGAATGGATTTGAACGATAATAAATGCCTATTTTATCGGAAAATGGCAATTTGTACTTTGTCTTGTCACAGGATTGTAGGAACCTGTGAGATCTGTCAAAATCGAAAGTAGTTCTTGCTGCCAACACATCGCGGAGTTGAGTTTTCAGTTGTAAAATGAACTGTGGTCGTCGACCAGTTACAAGCGGTGTCTCGCATAACAAGTCCTCTAAAATATACTTCATGAAAGATAGCGAAAGGTATGGCCAACCCAATATATCAATGCAGACATCATCGTTGTTGTTGTTGTTGCACTGACGCTAATGCGTTGCCAATGGAGATTCGTTAGGGGAGTTTCTCTCTCACATTACGATGGGATGTGATTTTCATCTATCGGAGCCAGTTTTTCTTAGGGAAGTGAAATTCTCCACAGTATCTATATGTAATTTGTGCATTTTTATTCTGAAATTTGAAGGAAATCTGTTCAAGATCAAAGAAAATCTCCAATACCTCGCATGTTTTTTTTTCTTTTTTTTTTTTTCTTTTTTTTTTTCAAAGCACAAAGATGTTAGGCTTGCAATGTTGTAACACTGTGACTAGCATGACTGCCCAGTTATTGGACACTTTTTATGAATAAGAGTCTGCAGGTCGGCCATGCAACCACGTATGGCCGAGAAAGTAACACTGGATTAAAGACTATATCTTTAGTGATAAATCGTCATAATAAAATATTGAAGAAAAAATACGGGGAGAGACTGGGAACAGTTGAAACGCAGCGACCATTCACGGTATGAAAATGCAAGTTTGCGCCCAGTTATTTGACACTTTTTATATGCCCGCCCAAAAGGCGGACGTATTATGTGATGGCGGTTTCCGTCTGTCTGTCTGTCTGTCTGTCCATCTGTCCGTCTGTCCGTCCCCCGTGTCCGGTCTATATCTGGGACAGTTTTCTATCTACAGTTCTAATTTTTGATGAATGGATACCCTATGGGGAGACGATGTGTTGCGTACCAAAATGAAGGTCGAGGTCAGAGGTCAAAGGTCACAGGTCAAAGGTCACTGGCCTAAAAAACAGGAAATCACTGAAGTGTTCGTGTCCGGTCTATATCTGTGAACGTTTTCTGTCCACAGTTGCAATTTTTTGTGAGTGGATATGCCAGGTGGAGACGATGTGTCTCGTACCAAAATTGAGGTCGAGGTCAGAGGTCAAAGATCATTGTTGCCTAGAAGCAGGATATCATTGAACATTGACAGTTTTCTATCTACAGTTCTAATTTTTGGTGAGTGGATGCCCTAGAGGGGAACGATGTATTGCATACCAAATGTAGGTCGAGGTCAGAGGTCAAAGGTCAGTGTGACCTAAAAATCAGGAAATCATAAAAACTTACTACTTTTTTGTGAGTGGATTCAATATGCGGAAATGAAGTGTTGCATACCAAAAATTAGGTCAAGGTCAAAGGTCACTGTGACCCCAAAATCAGGAAATTATTAAAAATAACATTATTTTTTTTGTGTTAGTAGATTTTTTAGGGGGACACGATGGGGGACACGATGTCATGTGTCACATACCAAAATGTAGGTCAAGGTCACTGTGACCCCAAAATCGTGAAATTATTAAAAATCATGATTTTTGTGTCCATTGAGAAATTACGGGGAGACGGTTTGTCATGTACCAAAATTTAGGTCAAGGTCACTGTGACCTCAAAAGCAGGAAACCATTAAAAATCATGATTTTTTGTGTCCATTGATACATTGAGGGAAGACGATGTGTCGTGTACCAAAATTTAGGTCAAGGTCATTGTGTCCCCAAAATCAAGAAATCATTAAAAGTCACATTTTCATATGCCTGTCGAAGACGAGGTCGTGTAATGCGATGTTGCGTTCTGTCCATAGATCCATTAACATTTGTTGTCCATACGATCTTGTTTCAAGGTATGGATTGGTACCAAACTTTAAGTATACCTTACTCGCATGGCAAAGAGGAGCCATACATTTGAGATCATTTTGTCAACGGTCAAGGTCACAGTCCCAAAAAACTGAATCAAGTTTAGCTGACCATGTGTGTTAGGTTGGAATATTCAAAGTTCTTTCCTCTGAATGTATAGGGTATTGTCCTGTGGAGTTGTCTCCCATGTTTGAAACGGCTACATTTAGTTAAACTATTGTGAAATAGAAACTCAACATTTACTAAGTTAACTGGGAGAGGGGTCCTTTATGAACTTCACACCTGTTTATTAACCCAAGAACAAAGATTTACTTCATCACTTTCTACTTCCTTCATGAAAAAATATCTCGCCTGGAAGGAATCCATTTGCAGGAAAACTACTATTTTCTTGTGTTTGACTATTGTCGATTTCAGTGTGGCATATGTGAGCACTCGGCTCTTGTTTAAGGTCAACTAGTTACCAAGAGTTAAGCTCATTTTAGTTTATCATTCAATATAACATGTGATATATGTTACATTCTCAGAAGTACAAAATTGTAGACCTTGCTCTGGATTGCTAGCTACCAATTGGAATCAAGGCTATTAAACAACCTTGAAATTTGGACCAATATAATTCCCGTTCATAAATTAGACCCGCGGTTCGCAGTTCGTTATTCGAGGGGACCAGCAATTATTTCTTCAGATATGGAAATCTAATTTTTTTATTATGAGCACTTTGAACTCCAAACTCTGCATAGCAAGAGAGAATGTCATGCTCTATATCTTTGCATATTCATATCCCAAACCTGATGCCAGGGGGTGCTGCTAGGGGCGCTGCTAGGAGGAGGGGGGGGGGGAGGGAATTTGGCTTAATGTCACACTCAAGTTTGTTTCACTCATATGGTGGCAGTCAGTTTGGTTGGTGGAGGAAGCTATGAGTCGCTGAATGACTGGTACACGCGAATAAGGAACTGCGAACCGCGGTCTAACTTTATGAACGTTGTAATTCCAGATATACGGGCGTATACTGAAGCCCCTTGGGTTCTTGTTCAGTGATGGATTTATTTGAAACTAATCGACTTACTGTCATATTGTTTGTCCCACAGTCTTTAGTAAACCTTGAAGAATTTTTAAACATAAATTGGCACTGTAGCCCACAAATAAGTTTTGGAATGAGCGTCGAAGATTCAACCTGTCCCAAATTTTGCAGTTTTTGGGAGTGTCCGTTATCCTTGGCTGTCAATCAGTGCTATTGCCAGTGTGAGCCACATGTCATGCTATCGTAAACTGGCTGCTCCCCGGAATTGTTCTATGCTTAGACGGAGTGGCGGGGAGAAATTTACATCGTCTGCCAAACGCCGGTCGCGTTGCACACTGAGATTCAAAATGAAGAATTTATTGCTCAAATCTACACCTGTTATTGTTATTGCCATTATCCTCCTTTGGAGATCCTGCTGTAGACTAAAAGCTCTCACCCCTCTGGAGCCTCAGCCAATAGGTTACACTGCGCCTGTGCCCAATATGCACTTCCCAATTCCTTTTTCTTCCTACAGCCACATCGTGTGGATGTCTTTTGAGAGAGCTCTGCTAGATTAGATTTTGTCTATCTTGTGATAGGGAATTGAGTCTGGATTAAGCTGTATACATTGTAAAACAATGTCTAAAGACACCGGAATATCTAAACGCTGCGAATCTTGCAGGCGGTCTTGGTCCCAATTAGATTCACATTCACTGTGTTTTCTCTTGCAAACTATATGTGTTATCGTAAAGCTACGTGCTTGCAATGTAACAACAACAACAAGTATTTCTTGAAATGATACAAACCTGGTGTAACTACGCACAGGCATGAATTTTTATTACAGGCCGCTGGGGACTTCAGTTTGACACTCTACGACAGACAAACAGCCGAGAGTGTGCTCAGATCTGACAGGGGAATTCAACGTAGACATCCCTGTAAGCCCGTCTCCATTGTCCACGGCTATTTCAGCCCAGCAGTACAGCCAGGCAGGCCAAGAACTGGTTTAGCGAGTCTTTACCTGAGGTTGGGTGCTATGCAACGGTCTTTCACTGATTCTCGGACAAAGGGAAGAAGACAAAAGACGTTGTACAGACCAGCTTTTTGTTGTCGGGACAGGACAAAGCTGTTTTCCCCAACCTACAACGGACCTTGACCTTCATGCAGTCAAGATGGATGCCAAATCATCTGTTGGAATGTGGTTTGGGGTTGATTTTATTGTCGTTTACACCTGGATTTACGCTAACAACGACTGGGAATCATCGTCTCGAGTCTTCAAGTTTCCGTTGGGAAGTATACTTGCTAATTTTTATACGCCCGCCCAAAAGGCAGTCGTATTATGTGATGGCGGTTTCCGTCCGTCTGTCCGTCTGTCCGGTTCTCGTGTCCGGTCTATATCTGGGACAGTTTCCTATCCACAGCTCCAATTTTTGGTGAGTGGATACCCTACGGGGAGACGATGTGTCGCGTACCAAAATAAAGGTCGAGGTCACAGGTCAAAGGTCACTGGCCTAAAAAACAGGAAATCACTGAAGTGTTCGTGTCCGGTCTAGATCTGTGAACGTTTTCTGTCCACAGTTGCAATTTTTTGTGAGTGGATACGCCAGGTGGAGACGATGTGTCGCGTACCAAAATTGAGGTCGAGGTCAGAGGTCAAAGGTCACTGTTGCCAAAAATCAGGAAATCATTGATCGTTGACAGTTTTCTATCTACAGTTCTAATTTTTGGTGAGTGGATGCCCTAGGGGGAGAACGATGTGTTGCATATTAAATGTAGGTCAAGGTCAGAGGTCAAAGGTCAGTGTGATTGAAAAATCAGGAAATCGTTTAAAATTTCTAATTTTTTGTGAGTGGATTCAATAGGCGGAAACGAAGTGATGCATGCCAAAAATTAGGTCAAGGTCAAAGGTCACCGACCCCAAAATTAGGAAATTATTAAAAATAACATTTTTTGTGTCAGTAGATACATTGGGGGGACACAATTTGCCACCTACCAAAATGTAGGTCAAGGTCAAAGGTCAAGGTCACTGTGACCCCAAAATCGTGAAATTGTTAAAAATCATGACTTTTTGTGTTCATTGAGAAATTGAGGGGAGACGGTTTGTCATGTACCAAAATTTAGGCCAAGGTCAAAGGTCAAGGTCACTGTGACTCCAAAATCAGGAAATCATTAAAAATCATGATTTTTTGTGTGCATTGATAGATTGAGGGAAGACGATGTGTTGTGTACCAAAATTGTGGTCAAGGTCAAAGGTCAAGGTCACTGTGACCCCAAAATCAAGAAATCATTAAAAGTCACATTTTCATACGTCTCTCGAAGACGAGGTCGTGTAATGCGATGTTGCGTTCTGTCCATTCATCCATTAACATTTCTTGTTCATGCGATAGCTCTAGTTTCAAGGTATGGATTGGTACCAAACTTTGAGTATACCTTACTCGCATGGCAAAGTGGAGCCATACATATGATATCAATTTGTCAAAGGTCTAGGTCGCAGTCCCCCAAAACTGAATCGAGCTTAGCTGACTAAATGTGTTGGAATATTGTTGGAATATTCGAAGTTCTTTCCCCTGCATTTATATGGTATTGTGCTGTGGAGTTTAGTTAAACTGTTGTGAAATAAAAACCATACATTTACTAATTTAACGGGGAGAGGAGTCCTTTATGAACTTTACACCTGTTTATTAACTCAAGAACAAAGGTTTACTTCATCTCTTTCTTCTTCCTTCATGAAAAATTCTCTCGTCTGAAAGGAATCCATTTGCAGGAAAACTACTATTTTCTTGTGTTTGACTATTGTCGATTTCAGTGTGGGATATGTGAGCTCTAAGCTCTTGCTTCAAGGTCAACTAGTTGCCAAGAGTTGAGCTCATTTTAGTTTATCATTCAATAATATAAGATGTGATATATGTTACATTCTTATAAGCAAAAAATTGTAGACCTTTCTCTGGATTGCTAGATCAATTGGAATCAAGGCTATTAAACAACCTTGAAATTTGAACCAATGTAATTCCAGATATACGGGCGTATATTGAAGCCCCTTGGGCTCTTGTTAACGATAACATAATGGCTATCACAGTCTTTCGTTTTTGAAAATAGCTGGAGTGCTGTTAATCACACTCCTAAAGTATGAAAAATGATTTTAAGGAGTGTGATATCACACTCCTCCAGGTTACAACTTAGGGAGGCTTACAATTGGCGAGTGCTATTGTTCACACTCCTGAGCTAATTGATCACACTCACAATTGATCACACTCACACTCCTCAAAAACGAATGACTGTATCATGAATTCTTTCCGCCATTTACTTCGTTTTATTGTGTTGTTGTTGTTGCTCGCTCACGTAAGGCGCAGATTTATATCAACACTTTTTATATGCACGTTGCACACAGTTGAATGTGCCTAATTGCTCTCTTGATAAATAATTGTTATCATTTTATTCATTTATAAAAATCACGAGAGTCTGAGAATTTGTGCGTATTTTTGGTACACAATTTTCCAAGAAATATTTCCCGTTTCTATTACGAAGAAACTTAGAGATATGTTGGTCTCTGAGAGTAAACCATGCACTCGAAGTACAGGCTTTCATATATTGAAATCAGAATGGTTCTTTAAATCAGTTACGATTTCTTAGACCTATATTTGAAATTAATCTTAGTATTAAATTATTTTCTTTTTGACTGAGAAATTATGAACAGATCTGATGTGGGTTTATTTTCCCTGGAAGACAATCAGAATACTCTCGTCCGAGACGACATTACTAGTGTTATGTAGATCTTCCCTAGCATGATGCCTGCACAGGTCTTATCCGGGGTTATATCGACTTCAGCCGACTTGTTTACATTCAAGACAAAGATTGAGTCTGGAGTTATGCAATCGTCAGTCACTGGTTTGGCACTGCTTAGGAACACAGTACCCAGGCTACGGTCCAGTGGTTTACGTTTAGAGCTATCATTATGCCCCCCCTCTAACTAGAGGGGGTGGCATATAGCGATCGCTTTGTCCGTCCGTCTGTCCGTCCGAATTTCTTGTCCGGGCAATATCTCGGTTAATATTTGATGGACAGGATCGAAACTTGCATGGAATGTGGCGAGTGGCTCGTAGTTGTGCAGCGTGGAGTTTTTTCCGAGTTCCGGTATAATTTTCAAGAGTTATGGCCCTTTTTCTGAAATCTCTGTGAATGGGACTTGTCCGGGCTGGATCTTGGTTAATATTGTATGGACAAGTATGAAATTTGCATGATATGTGGTCAATGACCCACAGTTGTGCAGCGTAAAGTTTCTCCACGTTTCGCTTATATTTTCAAGAGTTATGGCCCTTTGTTCCTGAATTCTCCGTGAATTGGGACTTGTCCGGGCTGGATCTCGGTTAATATTGTATGGACAATTATGAAATTTGCAGGATGTGTGGTCAGTGCCCTGTAGTTGTGCAGCGTGAATTTTCTCCGCGTTTCGCATATATTTTCAAGAGTTATGGCCCTTTTTTCTTCAAATCTTTGTGAATTGGAACTTGTCCGGGCTGGATCTCGGTGAATATTGTATGAACAATTATGAAATTTGCAGGATATGTGATTAGTGCCCTGTAGTTGTGCAGCGTGAAGTTTCTTCGCGTTTCGCATATATTTTCAAGAGTTATGGCCCTTTTTTCTTCAAATCTTTGTGAATTGGAACTTGTCCGGGCTGGATCTCGGTGAATATTGTATGAACAATTATGAAATTTGCAGGATATGTGATCAGTGCCCTGTAGTTGTGCAGCGTGAAGTTTCTCCACATTTCGCCTATATTTTCAAGAGTTATGGCCCTTTTTTCTTCAAATCTTTGTGAATTGGGATTTGTAGGGCTGGATCTCGGTTAATATTGTATGAACAAGTATGAAATACGCATGATATGTGGTCAGTGAAGTTTCTCTGTTTTCGGTTATATTTTCAAGAGTTATGGCCCTTTGTTTAAACCTAAGTGAATGGGATATATTTATTTGTCCAAGCTGGATCTCAGTCCATAACTGATTTGAACCAGGAAAATGGCTATATTATATGTTATTCTACATTCCAAAGCAGACAACATAGGTCCTGAAGTATGAAATTGCCCCCAAAACAGTGAATTGGGTACAAAATTCACTGATCGCTTCATAATTTCACCACAATATACTTCCAAGGAATGTAGGTCTCATAACCAGGTCACATTTTCGGATTTGGCGAAAGCCCTGGCGACCATCTTGCATCGAAGCATCGTATTATCACTTGTTGCTTGATATTTGGAATATGTATTATGTGAGACATGGCAAAAAAGTGACTGAAACAGAATTTTTATAATTATCCAAATTAGGCCTCCACCAACCAATAAAGAACAGAACAATGGCGGGGCAGTGTCGGATTAAAGTGGAAGGGGGGGCATACAATTGAGCAATCTCTGATTGCTTCCTTCCTGTGTTCTTATCAAGACCGAATAATAGCCCCGTCTTCAGCGGACATCCGACCTGGAGACGTCCTCTATCTAGCCACAGTCCAGTACAATCGACCCTATGGACTACGGCTTCATTCATTCATAGACTGCTACTGGTCTTCATCTACAGTCTTGTACTTTCACACCCTGCATACCAAACGGCTGCTCCAACTTCCGCCGGAGGGTCAACTTCCGCCGGAAGGAAGATCGTGCAAAATGGTAGGACAACTTGTTGGTTTTTACGTTGATATGTCAGAACCATACCCTATCAACAATATCAAATTGTCTCAATCGTTAGATGGTACGTTTATTTAACTAGCTGACGTGTTTTTGAGAACGGGATAATTCTAAATAGACAATTACATCCATTAGAAGCCGAATCTAGAAACCTTTCTTAGAAAAACTACATCAAATATGCATTTTATCTAATTAATCAAGAATATACCTACGATCGTTATGTAAAATGAGGTTGCCTTTTAATGGCAAGATGATATTTATATGTGAAAAGGAAGAATTTTGATGATTTTAATACGCATGAATATGACCTGTGTGGAAGTGGTGATACAACATATGGCGGAGTGAGATCTGACTACCGCCGGAGTCAATAATAATATGATACAATTACCGCCGGAGTACCACTGTCTCTTCTTGGCCGAGCTAAATGAATGTACCGTCCTCACTCAATACTGAATCCATCGAACGAATGAAAAAGATACTATTTTAAAGCGAAATCCACTGAGTTAAACACACCATTTACACTGCGAAAAATATTGTGTTGTTTTAACACAATTTTGTGCTAAAATGGCTACAACACAAAGTGTTTTGTGTTGAAATCAACATGGTTTTGTGTTTAACTTAATATATCAACACAAAATTGTGTTGAGTTCAATACAAATTAGTGTTCATTCTTACACAATTTGTGTTATTTTCAACACAATTTTGGTGCTAAAATGGCTTCAACACAATTTTTTTTCGCAGTGTATGGTCTGAGATCTAAATCTGGCTTGAACCACAATCTTTAGGCCCAATAAGACTATCACCCCAAGAAATCATCATCAGAATTTCACCAAATTTTGCACGGATGTACTTTGGAAATATACAAATTCATTTCAAGAAAAAAATTACTAAGTCATCGAACTCACTTTCAAGCTCATGACGCCACCTATGGGGCGTTTTTGTCTAATTTGTAAAAAAAAAATGATGAAATTTAAATTGTACGATTTTGCTCCAAAAATTGTCACACCACCGAATATCAATGTGCGCTGCTCATGTTCACGTGGTCTTTGTCTTTCAGACTGGACCATTTCCATCTGAATTCAATGATAATTTGCTCATGGAATTGTCTGACTGTTAAAGCTAATTATTCCCATCCAATAATGGGGTCACCGAACTCGTTTGACGCAGATTTCCTCTAAAAGTGGCCGGAAATCAATTGACGTTGCTATGGCGTGTGCTGTTATCAGCGTGATCGAAGGGAGACTACCTAATGCAATGTCATTTGGCATTCGCGCTATAAATACATGCGCGACGTTGTGCGCATCAGCAAAGGTGGGGAACGTCTTTAAACTAAATCCACGGAGTTAAACACACAACTCCTGGTCATTTATGGTCTGAGGCCTAAATCTCGCTTGAATCACAATAGTTGGGCCCTATCATCGCCTGGATCCGTTCTAAACATAAGGCCTACCAAAGAAAGCCAGTCATAAATCAATGAGACTAAACTCGCACACGCTATACGCTGACCATATGTTGACCTCAGGCCGCTGTCCAGCATATTCACTTTCATCCAATCAGACACAACCGTAGGTGTTCAGCCGACCGTGACTCCGCCAAAAAGCTGAATTTCGCTCTCTTTCAAAAGTGTTTTGACTTAAATTCTCATATTTATTCACAAATACAATTACATGAATTTTTCAGGTAAACATTTGTCTTTCTGGTGAGGGGTAAATAAATGTTTCATTGGTAATGCAAGAGGGTGAAATCAATCGGTTTTTGTAGACCTATGCTGTCGGTCAAGGCATTCTCCCATTCTTTTAACATGGAGAAGGGATTCAGACTACTACTTCGGTTAAATCGAATTTAGATCCGCCAAATAAAATCATAAATTACATTAATTTGTAGCATAGGGAAGGTGATATATTGCAGAAAATTTGTAGGGGTAAATACGTTTGGGGGAAGCTATATTTATTCAGATATAGCAGTTTATAATCGGACCTCCCATCTCGAACAATGCTAAATTTGGACCGGTTGGAGAGCCGTACGTGAGCCGGAATGTCAGTGCGTGTGCACGCCACACCCGCGT
>JAVTVY010049913.1:0-23837 GCA_036873755.1 Hanleya hanleyi | reverse complement strand
CCAGTTGTGTGATTCTTAATTGGCAATTAGTCTGCGGATATTGCCAAGTTATTGTTTAAATGGTTGTCCGTTATAAACGGTTCGAAATGCACATGCTACAATATCTTTATCTTGATGCTCTACTTGTCAACTACACTTTGACTGAACGCTCGTTAATATAGTTAATACAGAGAATCTGGCCAAAGAATTCATTCTGCGTCTATACAATCGGATAATCGGTAGCACCGTTGGTGTGCAGATCATTGCTTGTGTCAAGCTTCTCTCTCATCCTCTGTAATTACATCGTTGAGGCTTTGGGGATTTCTCACAAACTACCGCGCCAGATCGGTCATCCGATAGTTTGTTGTCGATATAATATTTCGCCCAGAATCGCAGGACCTATCGTATCACAAATAGTGATCAGCACAAGCTAGTTTCTCAACAAATGCAATGACATGACAACAACACAGTATGGAATTTCCGGGTGAATCCTTCGCAAACTGTTACCTCCTCTCCAGACGGACGCCATGTATGAATATTAATGAGCGCATAGATATTCATAAAAACATGAGAGCTCATAAATATTCATGTTTGCCATAATGCCAGCATTACTACTATTTTCATTAATTCATTGCTTTCAATTGATTGATCCGTTTTCAAATTACGAATTATTACGTTGTCGTTCTGGTAATATCATGAAGATAACTTCTCAAAGGATAAATCAGATATTGTCTTTTTCTCAGAATCAATCCGACCAGCTGACAAATAAATGGTGGATTTCGTTTATTTCAAATGGAAGACACAAACAAACAAACAGAGACGGTACCTGTCAATACCAGTTACTGAGCACTCACAGGGTCAATCTTGTAGAGAATTCAATTACGAATTCATGTGAATTTGAGCAGCGATTGTTATCATCAGCTCGCTTCTTCGACCGCGGCCATTTTCCAACATGACGACACTTGATACCTCTGCTCGTGACAAGAATAGCTATGAACATTATGTAACAGACTGACAATTATCGATCACATATTAATCATACCACATATCACTGAATGCCATGATAATAACATCGGTATATTAGCACGCCGCGAGGTTTTTGATGAGGTCTAAAACTAAACATCGAAAAATTATTACACGAT
This sequence comes from Hanleya hanleyi, assembly GCA_036873755.1. Lineage (NCBI taxonomy): Eukaryota > Metazoa > Mollusca > Polyplacophora > Lepidopleurida > Hanleyidae > Hanleya > Hanleya hanleyi. The sequence goes on along the minus strand of JAVTVY010049913.1, from coordinate 22,716 downwards.
AATATTCACATTCTAACATGCATAATGATAAATATTTCCTCATTCCATAAGCGGAATTGCAAATTTTCTGCAAACTTATCCCGTGTTGATGAGAGAATTTCGTGACTGGTTTGCAGGCCATGTTCGCGGGAGCTGTCCATTCACGAGCTGCAGCTTTGTGAACTCCGCCCACTGTGCAATGAATGAACCAATCGTCGCTCAGCTTGGTAGAACTGCGTCGCAATAATGAAACGTCACCAGTTCGGCACGTGAACGAAACAGATCGTGTGATAATCTTCGTATGTTTTGAGGTCTCGACCAATCAGCGCACGACTATACCGTGGAGCATGTTAGAATACAATATAAACCTAACATGATGTGTTTCTTTAAAAAAAAATACCCCGACATTACGCATGTGACAGTGAGCATTTCAGATAAAATGCATAAAAGTAACAGAAAGTTGACAATATACTTCTATAAACACATTTCAATATAACATATTACTAATAATTAACTTGAATTCATCACAAGGTGAATTACAATGTGTTCTGTAACAAAATAAGGGAGTTGAGCTTAGGTCGATTAATGATGGATTCAAAAACGTATTCATTGCTCAGCGTCAAGATGTTATAACTTGTCTCCCTAAGTCAAATATCCTAAAACTTTTATTAAAAACTGGAAAGTATCACTCTTCTAAATCTATGCATGTATAGCCAATCGTTTGATGTCAGTACTAGATGAGTGATTTGTTCGAGCTAACGTCCGAGAATCCACCGTATTCTCGGGCCTAAATGAGAGATGCCAAGGGAAGCTTTCCTGTAAGAGTCATATGGCTGCTTTGAAGTCGTCAGACGTCGTCACTTTTTCTCACCTCTTGCATATCGCTCCAATCTAGATCAGTTGATAGCCCAAAAGGAGTTCATACCAGGCAGATATATCGGGGAGAATATCCGTCTTATCTGTGACATTATGTTTGCAACAAACGATAAAAGTGTACCTGGGTTACTCTTGTTAATAGATTTTGAAAAAAGCGTTTGACTCTATCTCGTGGTCATTTATTGAAAAAGTAATAAAAGCCTTCAACTTTGGGGAGAAAATGCAAAAATAGACCAGGCTACTGTACTTCAAACCTCAAACCTGTGTTATTCAAAATGGCTATCTTTCATTTTTCTTCGATATTAGCAGAGGATGCAAACAAGGCGATCCCCAGTATCTCCATACCTGTTTCTGCTCTGTGCAGAAATATTGAGAACGATGATACGGACGAATACTAAAATAAAGGGGATTAAAATAAATGATACGGAATTTAAAATTAGCCCATATGCGGATGATACGCAAATAATAATCGATGGATTAGAGGAATGCCTAAAAGAGGCCTTAAATTGTCTTGATTTATTTTATAAATTGTGGGACATGAAAATAAATATAGCGAAGACATCCGCAGTCTGGATCGGGTCGCGGACGGGCTCTGACACCAAACTCTGCGAACATATTTAGCTGGACTGGGTAAATAATTTCATATTGCTGGGAATAAATGTTTTCACAGCAGACTTACAAGGTATTTGGAAAATAAGTTATCTGGGAAACTTGAGGATATTAAACGAGAACTTAGTAAATGGAAAATGATAAATCTGACTCTATCACGGAAAGTTACAGTTATCAAAACAATGGCTTTGTCAAAGCTGATAGACCTGTTCCTTGCCATGCCAAATCCTCCAGATGATGTTAAAGAAATTAATAGAATTCTTTTCGATTTTATATAGAATAGCGGCAACGATCGAATAAAACGGACAGTGATCACGCAAGGGTGGTCTAAAGATGATAAACCTTGTCAATTTCAACCACTCAGTAAAAAGTATCTTGGTTAAGACGAATGATTTTTCAAAGGTAAAAATGGCAAACAATAATGAAAGATGTAATATTACAAAAAATATGCAGTGTTGGTCCCGGATATATGAGAATATTGTCTAATAATACAAAGAATCCTTTTTGTAAAGACACTTTCAAAGTCAGATATACTTTTGGGTAAAAAGAATAAAAGTAGAAACCGCCGAGGACATATACAATGAACCGCTATGGTACAACACAAATTCTAAATATGCTTCATTTTTCGTCACAAAATGGTATGAATATAAAATTAGATACATCAAAGATATCATCGATATCAACGGTAACATAATAAAGTTTGAAGATTTCAGAAGCAAATATAAAACGAGTGAAAGGATGCAGTGAGAATGAGGGGTGAAATATCAAACGAAAAATAATCTAGGGCTAGGAAAGAAATCAAAATTTTCTTAACGCTTTGATGTTGATAACTAAACAAATATATTAATGCAGCTAAGTTTGATCAGGAAATTCTTAGCTGGAAAGCTTTACTGAACATCTTATACAAGTACTACTGCATTGAATATTTTGCAGCCAAACCTTCGGGGAATGTTATGAAATACCAGAAAAAAAATGGATAAACATGTATAATGGATACGAAGATTTCTTTAAATTTCGACAAAATGAAAAATGAGTTACTTCAATAGGCTGTCAGCATCAATCAATTAAGATTAACCCAAGTGTGGCCAAAGTAGTTTCTTATGGGACCACTTTGGATACATTTGGGAAGTGCGTGTCTGTCAATTGGTTCGGTGTTCTCTATGGCATTTTTCTGGTTGTTTTAATAAGGAGATGTTCTTTCTATCTAAAAAAGACAAGTGAAGCAAATGGGTCCTATGGATATTTGTGAAAGTAAAAAGGGGTAACATGGAATAGCGAAGACCGGGATAAGACTTTTACATTGAGAGTGACAAAGGATTCATATTAGTATTATATATTGTTATTATTGAGAACGCAGATTATGTATATAGATTTGGAAAGAAACAAAAAACTTGAATGTATCAAGGATGCGAGTATCCCAGAGGACAGAATTGGTAAATCTATGGTGGAACAGTAAGATCGTATGCACTGACAACATTTTATACAGTGACACCAGCTTGCATGAGTTCACGTGTAAAACAATGCTGGAAAACTCCATCCAATTCATCAAAAATTAGATATATTTTATAAATAAAATACTCAAAATGTGGATAGCAATCTTTACCTGAGAAAAATGCACTTCAAAATCAAGACATATATATAGGATATGAATTGTACACGGAAATACTTTCAATTCTGACTCTCTTTTAGATTATATCACGAACACGTTGAATCATACGTTAAACGTAAAGCAAGATTTTGCTCATGTATGATGTGATAAGTTTTGGTAATATCACTCCAGTAAATATTCTATGTCTAACCGATAAAATAGATATTTAAAACGTTTCTCTGTTACTCTCGGCATCCCGGTTGACTAGACCGATGAGCTTATGAGTATTATTTTGAATATGTCCAATGTATATACATGATGAATCTGATATCGCACGTTTATTCCATAGTTTCTTCGCCTCTTTTTGAGTGGCGTTTCAAATCTGGCGTCCTACTCTTCTTTCTATTGTCGTTTCAAATCCGGCGTGGATTCAACTGTATTCTTTGTTCTGAAAAAAGTGTACAAAGCTGAGTAACGGTACAATTGTCCAGCAAAATGACAAATCAGCTTACTTCAGCCGATGCTAGAGAGGAAAAATGGTTCCTCCCATTCCAGTCGTATTGAGTAAAACTATATGCATTATTGTTATCATTACAAGTGTAATAGAAACGGTAGTGGGCCTCATGACAAATCTTAAACATTGTCATATATTCTGGTTTGCAAGCTGTTACACTGTTGCAAAGATCTGGACAATTGCGCTAAGAGATCAAGCAACCTGCTGCCACGCCTTCCCTGTGATATAAGGGCCCTCGGTGGCCGAGTGGTCTAAGGCGCTTCGCTGGTGACCGCTAGCCTCACACCGCTGAACCGGCACCTGTTCGAGCCCAGCAGGTCCATGTGTGGAAGTTTGTCAGTTACTTGCCGACGGGAGGTGGTTCTCTCCGGGTACTCCGGCTTCCTTCACCAACCAAACTGACTGTCACCATATCAGTGAAAGAAACTTTCCCCCCCCCCCACTTGATATATCATTTAAAGTGTTTTATTGCACAATTTGTAACAAACCGCATGGAATAATCTTACTTGTGATGAGATCAGATCACACGTACAATTATAATGATGACATATCAAGACTACTTTCAAGAAACGGTTGATTGATAACGTGCAATTTTGTTCTTGTTCTCTTCTTTCATGACGAGAAATGAGTAAAAGCATTATATATATACTGACCTGTTTGGATCAGATTCCCGAGCTGAGTCTGTGAGCAGAGAGTTGAGGTCGCCGTATGACAAACTGGAAGAGAAAAAAAATTACTTGATACCGATTTTCACGTTTTCATCGACTTGTGAGGAAATTTTGTTACCCTAAAGTACAGGTACATAATTCTAAAAATTTACCCTTCGTTTCATCGTTGCTTACAATCTTAGGCTCATCCACAGCCTGTTTGCATAAGAGTTTGTTTGGATGGAAAGCCGTGGGTAAAATTTAAGGAGGTACTCTAAAATTTGAGATTTTTGACAACACTGATCTGAATATATGGCGGTGTGTTTCGCCTGGAAGTGAAAACAATTTAAAATCGAGAAAAAGTCACGTCGTAGCTGCTAATTTTATTGTTATAGCAGATCAACTGGCATAATCAGTGATCGGACCATCGGAGAGTATTGAATATGTCCTCTGAAGGTGACACATGACATTTCTCATATAAGTTAGGTCATTTTTCTCATTGCATAGTACTCGTTTGACTATCTTCTCTCGGTCCATACCAATGAAACCAACGGACTCATGCAAACCAAATCGCCTAATCCGGCTAGAATCTGGAACAGGGCAATAAATATGATCTGATGTTGTTTGAGTCCGTCAAAATGCGTACTTTGAAGAACAAAATATTACCCTAATTTAGAGAAGAATTGTAAGAAACTGCTACGCAAAACATGCCATGGCTGTCATTCCTAATTTAATTTAGTTTTTTGCCAGAAATCGCTTCTGGGTTATGTGAAATACCGAAGATGGCCGAAAGATGACATGAAATAAGATCGTTTCCGTGATAGTCTGTGCATGTCTGTGAGTGCCCCTAGGTAAACAAAATCGCTAGTTTCGGATAACCCGCCTGTCCTCCATATTGAATTCGCCCATGATACTACCTGCGGAAAATTAAGTAAATATTTTGATACAAATTATTGAGTATCATATCATAAAATTTGAAGCCCTACTTTTTATTCGTCGAGGGACAATAAAGCGGTCTGGCCTGGGAGGTCTTAGCTTTCAGCCATTCCTTCGAACTCTTCCCTCCACCCCACTCTCCCTTCCCACTCATATATTTCCCAACATAGTCGATATTTTGAATTTATCCCTGATCCTATGGTCGGGGGTACTGAAATAGGCTCATGACCAAAAAAATGATGTTTTCGTCTTTTCTTCGAAATATTTGGATAAAAATAAGCAAAACCTATTTTATTTCACGTCAGAATATTATTTACTAATATTTCAAGCAGTTTGCGTAAATAAAACAATCGAAAACTCAGCGGAAAAAATGCCTTCTGTGAAAATGTCCTCAATGTGATTTCATCATTGTGGCAATCTTGGAATCTTTTACATTTTCCGTTCTGTGTGTGAAGTTTTATCTCCCTAGTTTCAGAGATCACGGAGAAAGTCATTCCCCTCAACTTACACCTCAAATTGACTATTGTTACCGGAAATGGGAAATGCCATAGGTTAACTGCCCATACACGCTTAACACTAAAATGTTGAAACTTACTCGTAAAGTGTTGAAATAACCCTTTATGTGTGTCCACAGGGACAACACTTAAAGAGCAGTCCCGGTGGACACACTTAAAAGTTTATTTCGACACTTTACGAGTAAGTTTCAACACTTTAAGTTTTAAGCGTGTACATGTATTTATTATCCCTCAACCTGAATCGTAGCATTTCCATTGGTCAGTTTACTAGGGTGTAAAAATCCGTACACCCGGATCTTTCCATGTCAGCGCCCGACCGGTCTGACCGATCACGTGACCAATCACCTAAATGCGGTATACTGATCCATGTTGAACGGTGTGGCCGAACGGTACCTCTAACAGAAGGGCTCCCAGGGGATAAAAATTTACGATTCACGTGCGAAAGCAGTCATGGCGGATCTTCACTTCAAGACTTCCAACTTAAATTTTCCACTATTTCTGGCGTGAGATACCATAATATTGACCAGAATACCACCATAATCTGAGTATTCTACTTCTCGCATGTCGAGAATATAAATATAACGAACATGAAGCACATGCAGGCACCGTCAGGGTGTATGAGTTTCAGGGAGGGCCATAACTTTTCATACACCCTGGGAAAAACCTGAATAACTAATAACGTCACATATTCTGACACGCCATATCCAGCAACACTTACATACTATAGTACAGCGTGCCATTTCACGTTTGGTCTGATGTTAAACAGCCAGTATTGGCGTGTTGCTCACACGCCGGTATTATCTAGATTCCATAAAAAGTGAGTGAGTGAGTAGGATTTAACGTCGTTTTCAACATTTTTTCTGTCATATCACGACGGTGCCTGCATGTGCAAGAACACGAGAGTGTCCACAGTTCCTATTACCCTGGACACTGACCAGCCCTGCAACTGGTAGCATGAAGACACACGACATGTCGAGTCTTACCCTTCCGACTGGTTGTAAACTGTAAAGGTTCTCTGTTAACGTCCTTTCATCGACATACTCAAAATGATCAGTTGTTTCGCTCATGGATTGCGGGGTATGAACTTGCCAGCGAGAATCATCTCTTCTTGAGGCTCGAGGACCAAAAGAATATGCCTGAATATATTATAAAAAAATCGATTGGAAATATTCACTTCTGTTGTATACACAGGGGAGAATGATTCCTCGATGTTTTCGTATACCTCGCGTAATTCTACCTTCAACCAGCAAATGTTCGTCAGGCTATCCAACACGGAAATATTTGCGGAACTTCATGTAGCTTCACAGCCTTTAGCGAGTGGAGTATTTCACTTGTATCGAGTATCACCAACTGGTGTATATCTCGAAATACTTCCGTTGGTGTTTTTGTCAATATATGGATGGAACTTTACTTCGCTAGAATCCGCCATTTATGCCGAAAACATGGATGGATTTCGCGAAAATATCCAGGACATCGCTCCAATTTATCACCTGTATGTGGTAGGATTCTGCTGATGGACTGTTAGGCCCCGAGACTCGCCCTCTGTACATGTCTCTCGACAAATATATGTAGGTTTGTTGATTTGGTGGGAAATTTAAGCCGTACGACGTCGGGCATTACAGGTTAGTTTTTCTGGGTATTCTTGCATTTACCAGGTTTACCCATGTTGAGGCGTTTATTCCATCATACATCCACGATGCTCATCCATTATCATCTGATGAGTTGTTTGAGCTGATCTGTCATCACAGTTCTCGAGCTAGCGTATCTAATTCTGCTCAAGCCGGTGCTAGGGCCGTGTGGAAACATCTGCAATAAAAGCGCGGCTGAGATACTAAGGCTACGTCCGAGAATCCACCGTATTCTCGGGTTTGAATGTTAGGTGCCGAGGGATGATTTCCTGTAGAGTCATATGGTTGCTTTTTAGTCACCAATATTTCTCATCTCTTGCATATCGCTCCAATCGACGAAACTTAGTTTAAAAATGTTTAGTATCATCGTATCTAATCCAACATCCATCGTCTATACAATATTTGTTTTGTGCATATAGTCTTTGTCTGTTACAATATTATATTATTCTCTGTATTTATCGTGTTTTACAAAACCGTGACATATGAAACTGTACCGTGCATTTACCATGGTGAAGCGCAGTAATGGTAAAAAATTGCACGTGTTCATGAGGGGCATGACATTGGCAAACAGCATGAGAGACAATTGTGGTCAAGAGACAAGGATTTTACAAAATGAGCATCGCGCTGTGTCGCTCTTGTCACAGAAACTGATAATCGCTGCTTTCTTGTTAGTAGCGATCTTATCGTGATTGATTGTTATCTCATAAATGCATGGGTATTCGGTGAGTAGCATCATAAGAAAATTACCTTGCGATTCTTGACGCGCAATTAATTCACTTCAATCGATTCAATATACTGTATTGAACGAAGGTAAACTATGATATATGATGGCTTACTATGATGAATGTATTGTATATAGTCAGTATTACAGCGAGTGTCTCAACCCAAATATGGTGATGACAGCCTCACCCAAAAAAGGTGTTGAGTTAGATCCATTACCCTTTTTAACCATCACTTTAAAAGGGTGATGGCTATCACCTTAAAAGGGTGATCAGCAATGAGTGCAAATGTTTAGGTCATCGCCATAAATGGATGATGATCATCGCCCTGAAAGGGTGGCGACCTGACGACCAAGCATCATCACCATAAAAAGGTGACGCGCCATCACCTTTTTTCTGGCTGTGTTTGTCACTTACTCTGTGTCTTCATCTTTATTCCTGGATTTGTGGAGTTTGCATGCCAGAACAATGACGACGACAATGAGCACGAGGGAGACACCACCGCCCAAACTCGCACCAATGATTATGATCGTGGTAACAGGGCGTGTTGACATTTCTGATCTCTCCACTCGATTTTCGCATGCGTCGCCATCATATACGTAGTTTTCATCTCCTGTGCATCTAAAAGAATAAGTTCGTCCATCACGTCATATTCTGTTTCGGTAAATGGGGTTTATTGGGCGTTATTTTGGTACTATTCCCATAATCCTAGATGCTAAGGATCATGAGTAAAATCGAACCGAGGTGTCCTCAGGAAATCTTGTTTTTGGGCTACTTTTTGTCCTCTCTAAAAAAAACTTGAGTGAACTGTTGACTCAAGTTTGAGTGAAATGTACCTGTTCACTGAAACTTGAGTTACTTTTCACTCAACTTGAGTTACTTTTCACTCAACTTGAGTTAAAACCATTCAAGTCCTCTCAACTTCAGTGGGATGAATTTCCACTCTTATGCTTGAGTGAATGTCACTCAAGTTGAGGGCATTTAACTCATGTTGATTGAAAAGTAACTCAAGTTGAGTGAAAATCTCACTCAAGTTTTGAGTGGGATGAATTTCCACTCTTACTTTTTTAGAGTCCATTTTTCGCGTAATTTATTTTGCCATAACTATTATTCGCTATCACACTAATTAGCTTATGAGAGAAAATAGCGAATACATTAAGAAAAATCGAAAAATCGAACAAAAGGTAGGCGAAAAATGCCTTCCGAGATGATGTCACTGTGACGTCATTATGGCGGCCGTCTAGGGTTTTTTTCACATTTCCTGGTAGAGCATGATCGAAGTATATAGTATGGAAAGAATCAGCCCTCTACCCGAAGGGGTAACGAAAATAAATAATGGTTGTGGTGCCCAATCCCCCAAGGCTGGGGGCGACCCCAAATCGTCCATTCATGGTAGGGTTACACTGTTGTCCCTTGTATCCTTTGCCTAATTGATATCGGAACTCACGCTTGTGTTCACATGCTGGGAATAGTTTCCTGTGAAGTAATCAAATAGCATATCAATAACAAAACAGAGTTTAATTCGATATGTGAAATAAATATTAAAACAAGTCTTACAGGCATTTCGTTTTCCACGTCTTGCTGTCAAAGGAGCAAGTCCCACCATTTTGACATTGAACATCAGCACATAATGAACGACACGCGATTGCCCCACCCGTCTCAGCACATGTATGGGTGTTTGGACAGGTCACCAATGCGTTCTCACACGAGGGATCACTGACATCTTCTTCAAATGCTATCATGAAATAGAGAGAAATTGACTGAATCAATACTGAGCAAAAGATATACCAGGATTTTATTCATACGTAAGTAGTCCAGGGGCCGCTCGACGACATACGTACATCGCAACAGAAAATAAAATACAACAGACTTCATGGAACCACCTTTAGTTGATTAAATAGCTGTGAATACCATATTGAATTGAATGAATACTAATTATACAAAAGCAATTTTTCACAGACATGTACCGTGCTGTACGCTACTGAACGGTACTACACAGAAAGGTCACCATACATGTAAGTACTGAGCTGTACCTCAACAGTTCCTGTGTGGTAACCACTGCTCAGAACTGCACTTCGCTGAACTGCATAGTACATGTCAGTTTGCAAAAGCCGGGTTCTAAGAGGTAACTGAACGATACTGCGCACTAACAGGTTGGTTACTGTTCAGTTACCATGCAGTTCCTAATGGTACGGCACGGTATCCAATCATTACTGACCAGTTACTGAGTGGTACTGTTGAAATACTGGTCAGTACTGACTGGTACTGTATTGAGGTGTACTGCTCAGGGACCCTTCCTTGCGATTACCATTCAGTTACAACACGGTACCAACATGTGGAAATTTGGCTGTGTAGGGAAGTTTGTGTTTAGTGAAATCTCAACGTAGATCTGTATAAGAATTATTTGAAGAAAGATATATTATTTTAAAGTAAATTCCAAATGCATTAGATACTCACCATTCATTGAAGTTTCCATCTCATCCTCGAAATATGTCACATCTAATGTCCCATTTAAGATCGTCGGGTTTAACTTTAATGCGGGCAAAACTTTATCATTGATGTCTTCCCGTATCGCCTGACTGATAACACTTGCATTTACAGCACTGTCAATTCTGGCGGCGTCTATATGAACCGTGTAATTTCCCACAATGCTTCCAGATCTGCAGAAGAGGGTTAAAAATTGTATTAACAACTGTGTAAACCAGGTTTCAATTCCTGTTGCAAAATACGAAGGGATGCCTAAATAGAATGCTATCTATCAAAATTTTTGTTCGGCTATCGTCGACTCGAGGACCAGATTGCCGTTATTATTTTCAACAGCGGATATCTTGGTATGAGTGTACATTGTAACCAGTTTTTGGAATAATATTATGCAACTGCACTGAAACGCAGCTCGTCTACCCAATTAAGATGCTGTTAACCATAAAATGACGTCTTGACGAAAAATGACAAGCAATGGCAGTCAATGAAACTGAATATCTCGTGCTCGATATTGTCATATCGCCTGACTCACCTGACGCTTGTCACCTTGACGTCTTGGAATCCAAGGACGTCTGTATAGGCCACAGTGAGCTGGAATGGAACGCAAGAAGATGGCATTGCGAGTCGTCATTGTTGCAACGTCTGTTTATTAAAAAATCAACGTAACGGTTGATTCATCATAAATGTCCGTGTTACTGAATAAATTACTATGATTTAGGCGTGATACTTATATCACGTTCCAAAGAACTTTTTCATGTTCTCTTTATATACACCATAACACTTCCTGTACAAAGTTGCATGGGTAAACGTCAACCTCCAAACAGGGTTATCTCCCCTTATGCCAGTCGATCGCCTGGCAGAAGGGGAGATAACCCTGTTTGGAGGTTGAGGTAGACGTCACAACTGGTTCCTGTTCTCGCGGACATGGTCAATAAGGCAGGCATAACTTGCAATCAATGGGCGTGTAGACTCAACTCGTTCCCGACAAAATTAGGCTCGAATGCTCAATCGCACACAGCTCCTAATCTCTTGTACGGCCCTTTTTAGAAGTAAATTCGGAAACATTTCACCCTTTGTAGCGCTATAAGAAATAAGTGGAGTATGCGGAAATCCTTCGCGGACCAAATCACAAATGGGGTACCTAGAAAAATATGAGATTTTTGGTGGGAGCAACAGTGGTTACCATTGTAACTCAGTTGTTTGGGACTAAAAAGTCCCGATGGTCAACATCGGATGGGCCAAAAAATATTAAATTTGGCTTCTTTTTTCTGTAATTCAATAACAAATTAGACATGAATAATATAATAAAATATGTTATTTCGATATATAACATCAAGGATTTGCCCGAGGAATCATCTCTACAACAAAAAAATAATTGAAACTAGGAGTTGAAAGGATTGAAACAACTAAAATTGTCCAGAACGTGCTCCTTCATGCAAACTTGTCATAACAGTATCTCATGAGCATATGTTTTTAGTTATGTTCCTCTGTAAGTAGGCAAAATATCAACAACGATCACAGAGGAATGTGGTGAACTACATATTTGCGACGAATATTATAGCTGTCATAGCATCGACAATCAGACACTTGGAAATCTTGATGAAATCAGATGAAAGTAGCACAATTACCCATATGGTGTTTGTGTCATTCATAAAAAAAATTCCAGTAAGATTGACTAAAAACTCTCTCAAACTAGAGTGCAACAATGTTCTTCTGAAATCCACTACGTTTTGCTGAGAGTGTTAACCGCTTGTCTGATGACGTCACTGATGTTTGTTGATCACAGGTCGCTATAGTTTGTTTTAGATGGTCAAAGATAACCTTCCGCTTGTACCTAAATGTCCCGACGGCAGGTTTGTGGAACTGACTGTAAGCTCAGTCAATTAAGAGAGGGTGGGACTTTTAAGTCCCGTCGGTAAACAAAGGGTAAACAACGGGTTATTCAAATATTTCTAGAGTAACGAAATACCAAATTTACTTGCTCAACCCTATCTGGCCTGGGCTTTTTGGGACCTGTTGTGGCCTGGGGGGGGGGGCGAAATGCCCCCCTAATTATTTTTCTTACCCCTTGAACTAGGGGCTGAAACTTACCACACTATACCCTTGGGTCAAGCTCTACCAGAAAATGAAAAAATATCCAAGACGGCCGCATTGATGACGTCATTTTAAAAAACGTCATTTTTTGGTCGATTTTTCAGTCAGATTTTCCGAATTTTTTATTTATGCAATTTCTCCGCAAAAACTGCATGATAAATTAGTAAATATTAATGTGATGTGAAATAAAATAGTTTTTGCCCGCTTTTCAGCGCGGAAAAGCAGAAATTTTGAAGAAATATGACAAAACCGTCACTTTTCTGGGACCCAAGTGGACGCCATATAGAATTTTCCCATGATCCTCTGCTCGGGAGGTTATGTGAAATAGGCTCAAAATGACCCCAAGAGGATAAACTATAAAGTCACGGAGTTTCAGCTCTACATTTTTTGTCGTTCCAGAGATAGCGCAGAAAGTTTGGTAGGGGAAGCCATTTCGGCCTCCCCCCACAGGCCAGGTAGGGTTAACAGAATAAACTGAGAGCGGAACATTCCATATTAAAATGCTTAGAGAACTCAACTCGCTCTCGATAAAATTAGGCTCTAATGCTCAATCAAGTAGTGTATTCGTGCAAAATCGCTAATTTTGATGCGACAACACCTAACATTACTTTCTTTTAACATATCAGGATAAACGATAACCAGAACCAGCTTACTCGCTGTTTCAATACGCAGTCGTAGACCAAATCTGGTTCTGGATATCGTTTATCTTCATATGTTTACGGAGAATAATAAGAATCGTTTTCACCCCAGAATCAACTATTTTGCACGAATCCACAACTTCACGGCCCTGTTACTCGAGAATCATGAGACTCAGTGCCTTGAATTTTTTCTAAGTATACAATATAATATTGTACTTCATGCCAAATGAACAATTTCTTGTAATGGAAGCAGTTTCTTTTGGTACTTCTATATTGCATCTGACCTGAGGTCATTTACCCATCTAAAGATACAAGGTTCTTTACTCGCTACTTGTACAGCTTAATAAAATAGGCGGATTGCGGGACATTATATATTAAACAGCTTAACCCTATCTGGCCTCCCTCCTATATATTTTCGCTATCGCTAAGGCTAGGGGTTTGAATCTTACCACACTATATCATTGGGTCAAGCTCTACAAGAAAATGTAAAAAAAATCCAAGATGACCGCCATGATGACATCACTGTGATGTCATTTCCAAAAAAGCAGTTTTCGACCATTTTTTTGTCAGAATTTTCGATTTTTTTATTTTTGTGTTTTCTTCGCAAAAACTGCATGATAAATTAGTAAAAAATAATCTGATATGAAATACAATAGATTTTATCCACTTTTCCATACAGAAAAGCTAATTTTTTGAAGAAATATGACGAAAACATCACTTTTCTGGTACCCCACATGACCGCCATTTTGAATTTACCCATGATCCTCTGCTCGAGGGTCATGCAAATAGGCTCAAAATGACCCCAATACGATAATCTAAAAAATCAAGAAGTTTCAGCTCTCCATTTTCTGCTGATTCGGAGATAGGAGCAAAACAACAACAGGGGAGGGGAAGTGCCACCCCCCCCCCAAGGCAGGTAGGGTTAAAGAGAAATTCCTCTCTAAAATGGAGATAGAAAAGGTCGTTATTGCCCAATAAAGTTAGAAAATATTGAGCTAAGAGACATCCGCCAAAGGCGACCATGGACATGTATATCCACATCGGATGGTGTTAAAAAACCCTGTTGTCGTCTATTTAATTTGCATATTAATAGATGACATTTTGTGTTTTCTATTAAAAATTAGACTATGCAAACTTTCGTTGGAAAATCACTGTTACAGTCGACGTCTAACAATATATAAAGCTAAGTCACCTGAAGATTTTGAAGTGTTACGGGGAATGAATCAAAAGTTATTTAAGAAACATGACATTTTTACCTCCAGTTTAGAGTAACTGTTGCTACGTAACATAGTTCTCTCTGACCGATTGAACACATCTCGACCTTCATTATTTAAGCAGTTATAAATCAAGCCCGGTTACCTGGGAAATATATTACCGGTTTATTTCTGTCCATACAATGAATGTAATACTCACCACTTTTGTTAACTGATCGCTGTAATATCCTTTCATACTCTCATTGTAGACACTTGTCTCGATCCTGATCGACGTCTTCAGTTGATATAAAACTAGTGAGAAAAAATATTCGACTTCATAATCCGCGTATTATTACTTTTTTTTTATAGATTAACATTTTTTATTACTTTTTTCTGATTTTCTTGTGGGTTTTCTCTATTTTTCGTCTATATTCTACAAATAGTTTCTAGTTTATCAGAGAATGTCTCCAGATTTGAAAACCTCTCCATTGCGATTGAAAGGTTTTATCGCGGTGTAAACGTTTCCACTGCGGTGTAACTGTTTTCAAGAATTTAATTTTGTTTTCGGTGAAATTGTGACGACGATAGTAGGAATACGAGAAATCTAAAAAACTTGTGATGAAAAGGTGTTACTAGTGGGCATTTCAGTTTTCACGATATGCACAATTTTTTGACAGTGTACGAACTGGACCCTCCTAGCCTCGGAAAATTCTAAGCCTTCACATCGACACTGAATACAAAATATATTTATTCCAGTAACAGTCACATAGATATTTATTAAGGCTAATTTTCGATACCCAGTTCTTCCTGTATTAACTACTTCATTAAAGACAAAAAAGTTCGTTCGCATTTCGAAAGACATCTCAATATGGTGTTCTGGCATAACGTAGAAGCACAGCCATGTGCATACCATTGACAAGGAAATATTTTTTTTAGAAAGAGAGACGTCCATTAATAATGACCATCTGAGACGCAACAGAGCCTATACTTGACGATCTCCAGATTGTTAGCTGTCACCAGTCACAGCACCCTTCTCTACAGAGCTACTCTGATTATCAAATAATAGAGTTTTTTTCTAGAGAACTCACAGAGTTTCACAGGGTGAGAAATGGAACTGCCAAACAAGCTACTTTAGCGAGTGGCCACCTCCTGACTTCCCGTGGCGGTCAAAGGTTCAGGGTATCACTGAGGGGATCTTTTTCTTTTCTATATTTCCTTTTATTTTTTGCATCTGGACGTGGTCATATATTCTTTTCTCAAAAGCAGACGAAAACCTCGTCAAAACTGAGTGAATCTGGTTAAATTCAGACATTTACGCTTTCTGCAATTAGGCGGACAAAATAATCTGGCCTTAACTTGGATAGTTGCCAAATGTCGAAGCAAGAGCGTGTATAAGATTGAATATGAAGTTGTTAGCGATTAAACTACCATTGAAAGGTTCAGAAATATGCAACTTTACCGACCTCTTTCAGGTTTCAAAATGTCCTGTGACTTGTCCGTCGCTGTTGCTGTTGGAGCCGCGGTGGTCGCGCCCATTGCTGATACTGGTGGAGCCGCGGTGGTCTCGCCCTTTGCTGATACTGGTATCGCGATTAAACTACCATTGAAAGGGTCAGAAATATGCAACTTTACCTACCCCTTTCAGGTTTCAATATGTCCTGTGGCTTGTCCGTCACTGTGGCTGTTGGAGCCGCGGTGGTCGCGCCATTTACTGTCACTGGTGGAGCCGCGGTGGTCGCGCCCTTTGCTGTCACTGGTGGAGCCGCGGTGGTCTCCCCCTTTACTGTCACTGGGGGAGCCGCGGTGGTCGAGCCCTTGACTGTTACTGGTGGAGCCGCGGTGGTCTCCCCCTTTACTGTCACTGGGGGAGCCGCGGTGGTCGCGCCCTTTACAGTCACTGGTGGATCCGCGGTGGTCTCGCCATTTACTGTCACTGGTGGATCCGCGGTGGTCTCCCCCTTTACTGTCACTGGGGGAGCCGCGGTGGTCGCGCCCTTGACTGTCACTGGTGGAGCCGCGGTGGTCTCCCCCTTTACTGTCACTGGGGGAGCCGCGGTGGTCGCGCCCTTTACAGTCACTGGTGGATCCGCGGTGGTCTCGCCATTTACTGTCACTGGTGGATCCGCGGTGGTCTCGCCATTTGCTGTCACTGGGGAGCCGCGGTGGTCGCGCCCTTACTGTCACTGGGGGGAGCCGCGGTGGTCGCGCCCTTTACAGTCACTGGTGGAGCCGCGGTGGTCGCGCCCTTTGCTGTCACTGGTGGAGCCGCGGTGGTCTCCCCCTTTACTGTCACTGGGGGAGCCGCGGTGGTCGAGCCCTTGACTGTTACTGGTGGAGCCGCGGTGGTCTCCCCCTTTACTGTCACTGGGGGAGCCGCGGTGGTCGCGCCCTTTACAGTCACTGGTGGATCCGCGGTGGTCTCGCCATTTACTGTCACTGGTGGATCCGCGGTGGTCTCGCCATTTGCTGTCACTGGGGGAGCCGCGGTGGTCGCGCCCTTTACTGTCACTGGGGGAGCCGCGGTGGTCTCGCCCTTTACTGTCACTGGTGGAGCCGCGGTAGTCTCGCCCTTTACTGTCACTGGTGGAGCCGCGGTGGTCGCGCCCTTTACTGTCACTGGTGGAGCCGCGGTGGTCTCGCCCTTTACTGTCACTGGTGGATCCGCGGTGGTCTCGCCATTTACTGGCACTGGTGGAGCCGCGGTGGTCGCGCCCCCTTGATCGTCACTGGTGGACGGCAGTGGCGTCCTGCCCTTACTGTCACTGGTGGAGCCGCGGTGGTCTCGCCCTTTACTGTCACTGGTGGAGCCGCGGTGGTCTCGCCATTTACTGTCACTGATGGAGCCGCGGTGGTCGCGCCCTTTACTGTCACTGGTGGATCCGCGGTGGTCGCGCCATTTACTGTCACTGGTGGAGCCGCGGTGGTCGCGCCCTTGGCTGTCACTGGTGGATCCGCGGTGGTCTCGCCATTTACTGTCACTGGTGGAGCCGCGGTGGTCGCGCCCTTTACTGTCACTGGTGGAGCCGCGGTGGTCACGCCATTTACTGTCACTGGTGGAGCCGTGGTGGTCTCGCCCTTTACTGTCAATGGTGGATCCGCGGTGGTCTCGCCATTTACTGTCACTGATGGAGCCGCGGTGGTCACGCCATTTACTGTCACTGGTGGAGCCGCGGTGGTCGCGCCCTTGACTGTCATTGGTGGAGCCGCTGTGGTCTCGCCCTTCTCTGTCGCTGGGGGAACCGCGGTGGTCGCGCCCTTTATTGTCACTGGTGGAGCCGCGGTGGTATCACCATTTACAGTCACTGGTGGATCCGCGGTGGTCTCGCCATTTACTGTCACTGTTGGAGCCGCGGTGGTCGCGCCCTTGACTGTCACTGGTGGAGTCGCGGTGGTCGCGCCCTTCGCTGTCACTTGTGGAGCCGCGGTGGTCGCGCCATTTACTGTCACTGGTGGAGCCGGGGTGGTATCGCCCTTTACTGTCACTGGTGGATCCGCGGTGGTCTCGCCATTTACTGTCACTGGTGGAGCCGCGGTGGTCGCGCCCTTTACTGTCACTGGTGGAGCCGCGGTGGTCTCGCCGTTTACTGTCACTGGTGGATCCGCGGTGGTCTCGCCATTTACTGTCACTGTTGGAGCCGCGGTGGTCGCGCTATTTACTGTCACTGGTGGATCCGCGGTGGTCTCGCCATTTACTGTCACTGTTGGAGCCGCGGTGGTCGCGCCCTTGACCGTCACTGGCGTATCCGCGGTGGTCTCGCCATTTACTGTCACTGGTGGAGCCGCGGTAGTCGCGCCATTTACTGTCACTGGTGGAGCCGCGGTGGTCGCGCCCTTCGCTGTCACTTGTGGAGCCGCGGTGGTCGCGCCCTTAACTGTAACTGGTGGAGCCGCGGTGGTCTCGCCATTTACTGTCACTGGTGGAGCCGCTGTGGTCTCGCCATTTACTGTCACTGGTGGATCCGCGGTGGTCTCGCCATTTACTGTCACTGATGGAGCCGCGGTGGTCTCGCCCTTTACTGTCACTGGTGGAGCCACGGTGGTCTCGCCATTTACTGTCACTGGTGGATCTTCGGTGATCTCGCCATTTGCTGTCACTGGTGGAGCCGCAGTGGTCGCGCCATTTACTGTCACTGGTGGAGCCGCTGTGGTCTCGCCATTTACTGTCACTGGTGGAGCCGCGGTGGTCGCGCCCTTTACTGTCACTGGTGGATCCCCGGTGGTCGCGCCCTTTACTGTCAATGGTGGATCCGCGGTGGTCTCGCCATTTACTGTCACTGATGGAGCCGCGGTGGTCACGCCATTTACTGTCACTGGTGGAGCCGCGGTGGTCGCGCCCTTGACTGTCATTGGTGGAGCCGCTGTGGTCTCGCCCTTCTCTGTCGCTGGTGGAACCGCGGTGGTTGCGCCCTTTATTGTCACTGGTGGAGCCGCGGTGGTATCACCATTTACAGTCACTGGTGGATCCGCGGTGGTCTCGCCATTTACTGCCACTGTTGGAGCCGCGGTGGTCGCGCCCTTGACTGTCACTGGTGGAGTCGCGGTGGTCGCGCCCTTCGCTGTCA
Source organism: Hanleya hanleyi (assembly GCA_036873755.1). NCBI lineage: Eukaryota > Metazoa > Mollusca > Polyplacophora > Lepidopleurida > Hanleyidae > Hanleya > Hanleya hanleyi. Next base: position 3,737 of record JAVTVY010049913.1, on the reverse strand, counting down.
CTTGTGGAGCCGCGGTGGTCGCGCCATTTACTGTCACTGGTGGAGCCGCGGTGGTATCGCCCTTTACTGTCACTGGTGGATTCGCGGTGGTCTCGCCATTTACTGTCACTGGTGGAGCCGCGGTGGTCGCGCCGTTTACTGTCACTGGTGGAGTCACGGTGGTCGCGCCCTTCGCTGTCACTTGTGGAGCCGTGGTGGTCGCGCCCTTAACTGTAACTTGTGGAGCCGCGGTGGTCTCGCCATTTACTGTCACTGGTGGAGCCGCTGTGGTCTCGCCATTTACTGTCACTGGTGGATCCGCGGTGGTCTCGCCATTTACTCTCACTGATGGAGCCGCGGTGGTCTCGCCCTTTACTGTCACTGGTGGAGCCATGGTGGTCTCGCCATTTACTGTCACTGGTGGATCTTCGGTGATCTCGCCATTTGCTGTCACTGGTGGAGCCGCAGTGGTCGCGCCATTTACTGTCACTGGTGGAGCCGCTGTGGTCTCGCCATTTACTGTCACTGGTGGAGCCACGGTGGTCGCGCCCTTGACTGTCACGGGTGGATCCGCGGTTGTCTCGCCGTTTACTGTCACTGGTGGAGCCGCGGTGGCATCGCCCTTTACTGTCACTGGTGGAGCCGCGGTGGTCTCGCCATTTGCTGTCACTGGTGGATCCGCGGTGGTCTCGCCATTTACTCTCACTGATGGAGCCGCGGTGGTCTCGCCCTTTACTGTCACTGGTGGATCCACGGTGGTCTCGCCATTTAGTGTCACTGGTGGATCCTCGGTGATCTCGCCATTTGCTGTCACTGGTGGAGCCGCAGTGGTCGCGCCATTTACTGTCACTGGTGGAGCCGCTGTGGTCTCGCCATTTACTGTCACTGGTGGAGCCACGGTGGTCGCGCCCTTGACTGTCACGGGTGGATCCGCGGTTGTCTCGCCGTTTACTGTCACTGGTGGAGCCGCGGTGGCCTCGCCCTTTACTGTCACTGGTGGAGCCGCGGTGGTCTCGCCATTTGCTGTCACTGGTGGAGCCGCAGTGGTCGCGCCATTTACTGTCACTGGTGGAGCCGCGGTGGTCGCGCCCTTTACTGTCACTGGTGGAGCCGCGGTGGTCTCGCCATTTACTGTCACTGGTGGAGCCGCGGTGGTCTCGCCGTTTACTGTCACTGGTGGAGCCGCGGTGGTCTCGCAATTTACTGTCACTTGTGGAGCCGCGGTTGTCGCGCCCTGTACTGTCACTGGTGGAGCCGCGGTGGTCTCTCCATTTACTGTCACTGTTGGAGCCGCGGTTGTCGCGCCCTTGACCGTCACTGGCGTATCCGCGGTGGTCTCGCCATTTACTGTCACTGGTGGAGCCGCGGTAGTCGCGCCATTTACTGTCACTGGTGGAGCCGCGGTGGTCGCGCCCTTCGTTGTCACTTGTGGAGCCGCGATGGTCGCGCCCTTAACTGTAACTGGTGGAGCCGCGGTGGTCTCGCCATTTACTGTCACTGGTGGAGCCGCTGTGGTCTCGCCATTTACTGTCACTGGTGGATCCGCGGTGGTCTCGCCATTTACTGTCGCTGATGGAGCCGCGGTGGTCTCGCCCTTTACTGTCACTGGTGGATCCACGGTGGTCTCGCCATTTACTGTCACTGGTGGAGCCACGGTGGTCGCGCCCTTGACTGTCACGGGTGGATCCGCGGTGGTCTCGCCATTTACTGTCACTTGTGGAGCCGCGTTGGTCGCGCCCTTTATTGTCACTGGTGGAGCCGCGGTGGTATCACCATTTACAGTCACTGGTGGATCCGCGGTGGTCTCGCCATTTACTGTCACTGTTGGAGCCGCGGTGGTCGCGCCCTTTACTGTCACTGGTGGATCCGCGGTGGTCTCGCCATTTGCTGTCACTGGTGGAGCCGCAGTGGTCGCGCCATTTACTGTCACTGGTGGAGCCGCGGTGGTCGCGCCCTTTACTGTCACTGGTGGAGCCGCGGTTGTCGCGCCCTTTACTGTCACTGGTGGAGGCGCGGTGGTCTCGCCATTTACTGTCACTGGTGGAGCCCCGGTGGTCTCGCCGTTTACTGTCACTGGTGGATCCGCGGTGGACGCGCCCTTCCCTGTCACTGGTGGAGCCGGGGTGGTCTCGCCATTTACTGTCACTGGTGGAGCCGCGGTTGTCGCGCCCTTTACTGTCACTGGTGGAGCCGCGGTGGTCTCGGCCTTTACTGTCACTGGTGGATCCCCGGTGGTCGCGCCCTTTACTGTCACTGGTGGATCCGCTGTGGTCTCGCCATTTACTGTCACTGGTGGAGCCGCGGTGGTCGCACCCTTGACTGTCACTGGTGGAACCGCGGTGGTCGCGCCCTTCTCTGTCGCTTGGGGAGCCGCGGTGGTCGCGCCCTTTACTGTCACTGGTGGAGCCGCGGTGGTCTCGCCATTTACTGTCACTGGTGGATCCGCGGTGTTCGCGCCCTTGACTGTCACTGGCGGATCCACGGTGGTCTCGCCATTTACTGTCACTGGTGGAGCCGCTGTGGTCTCGCCATTTACTGTCACTGGTGGAGCCGCGGTTGTCGCGCCCTTTACTGTCACTGGTGGAGCCGCGGTGGTCTCGCCCTTTACTGTCACTGGTGGATCCCCGGTGGTCGCGCCCTTTACTGTCACTGGTGGATCCGCGGTGGTCTCGCCATTTACTGTCACTGGTGGAGCCGCGGTGGTCGCGCCCTTGACTGTCACTGGTGGAACCGCGGTGGTCGCGCCCTTCTCTGTCACTGGGGGAGCCGCGGTGGTCGCGCCCTTGACTGTCACTGGCGGATCCGCGGTGGTCTCGCCATTTACTGTCACTGGTGGATCCGCGATGGTCTCGCCATTTACTGTCACTGATGGAGCCGCGGTGGTCTCGCCCTTTACTGTCACTGGTGGAGCCACGGTGGTCTCTCCATTTACTGTCACTGGTGGAGCCACGGTGGTCTCGCCCTTTACTGTCACTGGGGGAGCCGCGGTTGTCGCGCCCTTTACTGTTACTGGCGGAGCCGCGGTGGTCGCGCCCTTTACTGTCACTGGTGGAGCCGCGGTGGTCTCGCCATTTACTGTCACTGGTGGAGCCGCGGTGGTCTCGCCCTTTACTGTCACTGGTGGATCCGCGGTGGTCTCGCCATTTACTGTCACTGGTGGAGCCGCGGTGGTCGCGCCCTTTACTGTCACTGGTGGAGCCGCGGTGGTCTCGCCATTTACTGTCACTGGTGGAGCCGTGGTGGTCTCGCCCTTTACTGTCAATGGTGGATCCGCGGTGGTCTCGCCATTTACTGTCACTGATGGAGCCGCGGTGGTCACGCCATTTACTGTCACTGGTGGAGCCGCGGTGGTCGCGCCCTTGACTGTCATTGGTGGAGCCGCTGTGGTCTCGCCCTTCTCTGTCGCTGGGGGAACCGCGGTGGTCGCGCCCTTTATTGTCACTGGTGGAGCCGCGGTGGTATCACCATTTACAGTCACTGGTGGATCCGCGGTGGTCTCGCCATTTACTGTCACTGTTGGAGCCGCGGTGGTCGCGCCCTTGACTGTCACTGGTGGAGTCGCGGTGGTCGCGCCCTTCGCTGTCACTTGTGGAGCCGCGGTGGTCGCGCCATTTACTGTCACTGGTGGAGCCGGGGTGGTATCGCCCTTTACTGTCACTGGTGGATCCGCGGTGGTCTCGCCATTTACTGTCACTGGTGGAGCCGCGGTGGTCGCGCCCTTTACTGTCACTGGTGGAGCCGCGGTGGTCTCGCCGTTT